>JACCIC010000036.1:2327500-2462500 GCA_018907035.1 Sycobia sp. Sy_11
ATTCTATAGAAATGAGAATTAAAATATTATTAACACATAATGATTTATTAATGAAACCGAATAGAAATAATTTTGAATAAGATTAAAATTCGGATTAAAGCTATTCAAAAACTTATCTAAAACTCTCTTATAGTTAGAAATGGATTTTCCGCGAAAGTAATTATATTGCTAGTCGTCGGCGGCCATCAAGTAAGAGAACTATTAAACTTTTCACGGTGTATATCTATATATATATATATATATATATATATATATATATATATATATATATATATATATATATAGGACCGAAGTGCGTTTATGCATGAAATTCAGATTAACTATGCGGTGCTTAAAACAATTGATCATTAAGTTAAAAACAGAATCTGTTTTTAATGAAAGTAAAGAAATACTATAGATAAGCAAGAATTTTATTACATACGAATTCAGTATTAAGTGCATTGTCTAACTTAATAATCATTCGCTATATTATAATTCTAGCTGTATATTATACTATTACATTATACAAAAATATCTAATTTCATTTGCTTTTAGCGAATATATATTTTTATTATTATACTTGTGTATTTTTGTATTTGTATATTTATATATTTAAGGAAATTCATCGTTAAATTTATTATAATCATTTTTTATTTTGTAATAAAATACTTTTCAAGAGTAAGTAAAGAACATCTTTTATTCTTTGCAGTATTCAGTATCCTGACTGTGAGTCGTATATATTTAAGTTTTTCACTTTTTCTCTTGCTAAATCAATAGATTATTCTTATATTATCTAATCCTAATGATCAAAATTTCCTGTATCATAAAGATATTTATCATTTTTCATTAGACTGGATACTTTACAAAAAACATGTAACTGCATTAATTTATTTTCATATACATCTGAATAATGGTTGCTTATATTAGATCAATGAAAATATAAATAATGAACGAAATCATCTATTAATAATGAATATTAATGTCATGGATTATTTCATTTGTTTAATGTATCATTATTCGTGTAATGTAAGCAAAAACTATTTAAAAATATATAAAAATCATTTATACCTGCGTCTCTTATGAAGCATTTTACATGCCTTTTGTAAGTATCCAATTCGACAAGAGTGCTATTTCTAACTATCGGAGAAAATTTTGAGCGTTATGGCTATTATTCTTCTCTAGGAATCTATTTATTTAAATCTCAATAATTAACGTGAATTAATTTCACTAAAATCCGTGATTCACAGTTGACGTGTTTTCTTCATATTACAAATACTCTTTTAGAAACATAGACTATACAGCAAGAGCTTCTCTAAAATATTAATTATTTGTTTTATGCCGTATTCTTTTATCCTTAATATTAAAAAGAAAAAATTCAATACGCGGTATATAATTATTATTATTATTATAGTAACTATAATATAAAATAAAAAAATATATATTCAGCTAAAGTTCTGTTTTTTTTTTGTTATTTTTCGAAGTTTCAAAAACATACATTCAATTAAAATACTCTATTATCTGGAAATCTTAAAAACAATATTGGCGAATGCTCGTTTAATTAAATACAGGTATGATAAGGAATTTACCAATATATCGAATTGCTAAATTGGAGATTATCCCTAATACAGCCAGCAAAGAAAAGAAAAAATAATCTAACGCAAGTGTAAAGCATAGATATATACAAAAAAAAATCAATATAAAAATTAAGAAATGATATATAGGCAAAGATCTCGCATCGATCGATTCAGCATCATAAGGAGATCATAGAGGCGCACGCGCGAAATAAGCGGGCGTGTATATATATATATATATATATATATATATATATATATATATATATATATATATATCTGGTCACAAACTCTATTTAGCTGCACTTGTATTATACATCACACGTATACATTTCCCGCTTTTGCGCTCAGCTGTTTTGGCTTCTACATCTCACGCCTCGCCGGCGCACTGGCGCTGCACCTGACCGGCGCTTTTTCCGTCTCTTCCTCTCTTTCTTTCTCTCGCTTGCGTACTTCTTCTTATGGACAGTAGCGCGTATTCTAAAAACAAAGACCTCACGAATATGTGAAAAATGACGTATATATATATATATCACTATTTTATAACACACCAACAAGTGTCAGTTCTCGTCAACACATAAATTTACACTTTCGCGCACCACCGTGTGTATACACGTACAACTCTCTATATAACTATACATCTATATATACGTCTATATATATATATATATATATATATATATATATATATATATGCCTGTACATATACGTATTTATACATTTGTAAATATTCATACGTAGACGAACGCGTGCGGCGCGCAATAGCTAATGTTGTAAGTGTGACCGATGAGGGAGAGCAAAGGCAGACAAGTGTTCGGTCGTCTCCGACGGCCGCGAGCGCGGCACACCGCCAGCCGAGCAGGCGCGGCGAGGTGCGCCACTCTTTCACCAGCCCCCTTCGCTCACCTGACGGAGGAGGGGGTTGGGGATAGAAGGGGAGCGCTAAGCCGCCGACACCAGCTCCCTCGCTCTATAAGAGGTGCTGGTGCCTTCGTTCGCCCTATCGTTCGCTCGTTTACGTTCGCGCGCGCGCGCGCTTCAACCCTCTCGCCTTCTCTTTCTCTCGCACCCACCTCGCGGTGCGCGACTGTAGGGGGCCTCGGTGAGGCGAGCTCGCGTAGCTACATATATCGGCCACGAAAAAGGTGCGCGCTTGTACAGGGTGTGACAAAAGTAACGATTGGTTCCGAATAACTTCCAAGGGCCGTGTGTCGTTGGAAAAAATCATTCAAACTGAATGTTGCGGCGATTGCTAAAAAGAAATAACTCAGGACGATCTTGACATTGACGCGAAAGTCGTTTTTAAAGGTGATTGGAAGGTCAACAATCGTTTTGTAAATAGAAAAACCTGTTGGTTTGTATTGTTGTTTTTGATGGTTTTAATGAGTATAATCGTAGTATTCCGACGATGGTTGAATAATAAACTTGAAATCCAAGGGTTATTTATGTAACTGCTATATCTTAATATAGCCATTAAATAAGCTTCAGAAGATACTTTACTCTTCAAACAATTATAAAAATAGGGGCGCTTGTTTAGAAAACTAAAGATCACTTTCGATTAACCTTCAAAAGTTGAAGATCGCGAGTAAATTCCTTTGATCAAGTCATAACCCTCGTATGAAGACGGGATCCTGTACAACTATTCAGGAATATCGTTAATTTTCTTACATTTTCTATAAACAAGTACATATGAGCGTGAAGACTCGATCGGACATCGACTTTCTTCGCGCAGTTCTGGTCCCATCGTAGGTGTGATTTCACACAGGGAATGCGCGTGTGTGCGTGTGTTCGTAATGCACGCATCGATCAAAGCTCGCTCGCTCGGGCGCGCACCATAAGTTTCGATAGTAAAGCATATAAGTAATACAGGTAGAGGGTCCGTAGGGAGCCGTTGTCGTTTACCTTTTTTTGAACAACCCACACAACAGAACCGTAAATTACAGGCGGTGGCGCGGGTATATAATTTTCTAGCACGCATACACGAGCCGATGCGCGCGTCTGTTCTCTGTTCCGTGTTCGATGAAGGGGTAATGACGAAATAAATAGGACGAAGTCAGTCATGTATGTATAGTGTGTATATATATAGCTAAGTAGATAGATAGATATCGATCGAAAAATTCCAATCCCGTAGCCGACCGAACGAAGACTCCTTGTTTATTGGATATCCGGGAAAATTGTTTCGCGATCAATTTTACAAGCCATTCTCGCCTCATGCGCTGTACAAAATCTCGATCTGTCGATAGTCTTGTCTCGCATAATGCGCAAGTAATGCTGAGAATCTCCCGTTGGAAACAATAAAAATCGTAATATCTCGAGAATATATGAAGGATACAGTTATCAATTTTCACTTTACGTGTATAAAGATTATACTTATTATATTACGCGTATATATATATATATATATATATTACATATTATAATATATATAATATATATTATTATGTTATGCTCTATTTTGTGCCGCTAGAATTTTCCCACAGAAGGGAACATGTTTACAGGGGCATACATCGTTCACACGATTAGGGCGACCAACAAAATATTATATTAATAAATATTTTCATGGGTCTTACATTTTTTTACTGTAATACACTTTAGTTCTTGAAGATGAACCCTAGCGGTTCGAAACGTCGGGCATCAAAGGGAAATTGAAATTTAAGTGGTGGGGCCAGTCAGGTTGTCCTTTCCTAACCTAGAATATAGTTTATTTTTTTTATTTTTATTATTTTTATTAGTTCTAATTTTTAATCTACTTTTATTTTATTTTTAACAATAATTTATATTTCGGATTCTTGGGGGTGATCAGAAACAAGGACAGTATAAAGACTGTAATAACAATAAAAATATTTATTAATTTAGTTCAAAGCAGTCGACGTAAGTACGATTTTTAATTTTTAAGAAAATATTATCTTTGCCTAAGTCCGCTTCGTTTTTATACCGATACGATGGTCGTAGTATATGAGAATCTGACACGAATAGAATCAGAAATAGAAAATGTCCGTTAATTCTCTTCCTCTCGTGTCAGATCCCAATAGCAAAGGTGCCTCGCTCGCTAATGATCAAAATCCGATATCGCGTCGCGGAAAAAGTTACATAGGACCGAGCGAAGTGTAAGGAAACTCTCATGGACACGTAATCTACGATTCAAGTTATTATCGGTTCGCTCTCCTCTTTCGTTTCTCACGTGCTATCAAGTTAACACGTTTAAAATAATGAAAAGAAGCAGAGAAATAAACTTATAATTGGAGAATCAGACAAATAAAATAGGAATTCAAATAAGATTTTATTTATCTGGTTAATTATTAGAATAGAAGCTGTATAGAAAGGAACAGTATATGCTGTAACTAGTAGAACAGATTTCATTCATCAATGCAATTGTATAATACGGAATAAATAGCAAAATAATAGAAACTGTAATTAACGATTAAAATAAATTAATAAAAAAAATAAAAATTAAATTCACATAAAATATTAGATTTCTGTAAATATAGACTATATTATATAGGAATCTCACGTTTTAAGTATAAATTACATACATTGAATTATAAACTTTACCAAAAACAAGAATTGATATAATTTTGTCATCAAGAGTATAACAATGGTTCCTAAATCTGTGACTTGAAAAAAAAAAATTTTTTTTGATTTGAAAAAAAAGTTTTTTACATGATCTTCTTTTACCTGGACACACTTATTTCAGCGTGTCGATTACATTTCACTACTCCTCGTAAATAAGAACATTTCTCAAAGCCGTGAAAATTTTACAGTAGTCTACCGATAGGCGATAGGTAAGCTTAATGCAAGATGCAGATTTCTAATTATTAACCCACTAATACTTCCCTTTTCTACATAAAATAGTGCAATCTGTTCCACAATATCAATGAAGCAAGGAATAATAAAGTCTTGCGTGTATATTTTTCTGATGTACATCATCTCATATATAGATATGCGATAAAAATGGGTAAGAAAATAAAATTAGCACAAGGGCCTTCTTTTATTGCGATGCGTTTACTTTGTCTGCAGTAGTTCTTTATTCTTGAAGCTTTTGATAAAGGTAATTGGAAAGTAAAAAATAAATATTTAAAACATATTTAAAATAATGGAAATTATTTAAATACTTGCTGGCTAAGATTTATAAGGTTCATAAAAAATTCCATTTAGCCTACGCTTGAGTAAAACTTATGACATATTTAATAGTTCACACCACTGTAAAACTGTCAATAAATCGAATTTTTTGTTATTCAAAATATGTTTTATTACGTATCTATTTAATGTATTCAAGGATTAAAGACGACAATAATGTCTAAAAATCCAACTGCTAATCCTGACGAAGTTGATCTCAAATTTGGAATACGAAAACAAATTAATTAATAGATTAATATTAATTAATAGAAAAGAATCTATTAATTATCTATGATATTATTATCTATTAATGAATCTATGATCTAAATAGTCTAGAATATTACATATATTTTCTGGTTCGCTAGGTAGTCAAAATTACGCAAGAAATAGTAACGAGCGTTTGATCTCAAGCGTGTAATAGATTAAACCCAAAGGCATTAACTGCCGAAAATTAATACCACATATAGTTCCACAAATATTACTGCATGCGTGTTTAATGACGGATTTTCATCAATATTTAACGTGATAGAAGTGTGAGAATGAAAATTGGCCCAAATAGCAAATAATCTGTGCATTGAATTGGACGTGCAACGAACGAAGGCAGCCCAACTGCTGTTAAACCAACGCGCAAGAGAGACTCGAATTGAATGTGGATGAGTATCTAAATTTAGAAGTCCAACTGTATGGTGCGAGTATTACACACTCAAGGTACATGTGGTTTACAAGTAGTAAAGAATTTAAAAGTATGTTTCAAAAAAATTTTTAACTAGACGAAAATACAAATCTAACAAAATTTTCTAATCAATTTCATATGTTGAGAGTATGTAAAAAATTTATTTCTCCATCAACAAACGAGAAAGAATTTACCTATTGCAAAGCTTTTTATTGCAAGCTATTTTGTGTTGGTTTTATTCATGAAATTTCATATTTTTATGCTGAAAAATGTACGAGCTAGGTATCTGGCTATTATGATTGAGAAAGTCTTTCTTCCTATAGCATATAGAAAAAAGTATTGCTAGATGATCTTTAGTAGTAATAAAAATACCCTTTAGAGGATTAATCTTTTTATTGTACTAAAAAGTAATACCGAAGTTTTCCTATTTTTTCCATCTCTCCAGTAACCTAATATCCTCAAACTAAGCATATATTAAGTATGATTATATAAAAAGTATTTTCTATAGATAATCGCTGACAAAGTAATTAATATTTTCAACGTCTGACCCGAGATTCTGGAAAACGTTAAATGTCCATGAAATATAGTCGATATTAATATTATATATCATGAATATAATTAATCTTACAAAACTCAGTATGAAACTTCGATCACAATGTCATTCCAAAAGATTAATCATATTGAAATTGATACTTTTACTCAGAAAGAAGTTTTTTATAAAAAAAAAACTTTTTATAAAAATGCAATTACTCAAATATCTGGATAATATGAATCTCTATACCATTAGTTTCATTATTGCACACATACGAGGACATACTATATTCGATAAACACACTAAGGTCACACGGAAGAAAAGAATTAATTTACGAAACGACAGATTTAGATACACAGTGGTCCGAAATCATGATAAGATTGTATCATGGATTTAAAAGAAAATTTTTAATACTAAAACATAACCAGTAGTGTCGTATTCCTATTGAATACTTAAAAAATACATAAATATTTAGTTTGAATTTACTTTGAGCTGTTACACTTTTATCTTTACTTCTCATCATTTCAACTATATTTTTGTACTTTTTAATCTTCCTTCCTTGTAAATTCAGTTGAAGCAGTGATTTAAGTGCTTTTTTACATCTTCACTTTTTATAACCACTTCACAGGAAACTTATTGAAAAAAGTTTATGATAATTAAGATTGTTTATCGAATTTATAAGTTCTTTAGTGATTTAAGAGAATTAAAATAACCAAAAATGCTAAAATATAAGCCGTCCAAAATCCAAAACAATGGCACTTGTTTTTTTCACCTCGATATTTATAAGATCTCGTACCTTAGATGGGTGCGCTAATATTCAACTATTAATCAACAATACACATTCATGCTCTATATTCATTCGAAACTGCGCAAAGAAAAACGTAAGAACAGACAGACCCAAATTGTGAATGCCATGGGTTCTCCATGAAGACAATGCGCCGGTTCACCACGCATTGTCTGCCGAGAGGCTTCTATACTCTAGTAAGTACAGCATCCTAGTTTTAGATTATCCCTCTTGTTCGTCGGATCTTACGCTTCACGACTTCTATCTTCCGTTTCTTAAGGTGGAAATCTGTATTAAAGGGGAACGGCAATTCGGTCCCTTGAAACTGTGAAAGAGAAAGTAGGACACGTTCCGAAAAAATTAACAGAAGAGCACTTCCAACATATTTTCGAACAATGAAAGTCTTCATTACATGTATATATAGCCGAAGGCTATATATCGTAGGGGATGATAAATAAATATGTATGAAATCAAAATTAAATATTTCAAAACGTTAGTTTTGTTAGTCCGTAATCGCATCAGATATTAGAACTTTATGATTAGCAGTTATCCATATTTGACCTGCTTCTTTCATAAGCCAATATTGATTGTTCGTTAACTAAATGAAAAACAGATATTTCCAGAGCTATGAAAGTATATAATCAATTAAAAATTTTTGCAAAAACTTTTTTAATTTACTTCATCTGATACACAGATTTTTTCGTTGTTAGTGTTCACTAATCAAATACTTTCAATAAAGCTAATGAATAAGATTTAGTCGAAAGTGTTTTAAATTAGTATAATTAATGAGATAAAAGACAAAATATTAATATTTAATAAGTGCACTACGTTTTATCTTTTATGTTTATTATTTTATACACGTGTAAAGGAATTTTTATTTTCTATATCTTGTTAATCCTCTGTAAAACCATTTAACCTAATTATTACAAAATTTGTTTAAAATATACACAATAATTTAATATTTATAATAAATAGTTTTCGTTTCATTTATATTGACAAAAATTAAGTTAATGTAATTAATGTAATGTAAAATTGTGATGTGATTAAATTTATAAATTTCATTCGTGACTATAACGCATTTGAATGAATACTTGAATAAGTAAAAAAGTATGTACTCGATATAAAAAACTAGCATTAAACTAATAATTAAAAATGCTCTCAGTATAAATATCAATGATCATTTTAAAATGCGGACAAAATTATGTTCAAGTAATAATGTAGGAATTTAAAACTTAAAATAAAAATTTTTAATATATCGTGTATCTTTATATATTTATAGTTGTAAAAATATGTAAAAATTTTACGGTAAAAATTGACTATTCTTGGTTTGCAAAAATAAATCAGCTTATCCGCAAAAGCTTGCGAAAACAGTCAAATTGTTCAGGTGAAAATACATGCAAAATATATGCAAGGTTGTCTACAGCATAGCCCCGTAAGCTTACGGATAGAGAAAGATTTTGAAATCCTACTTTAAGCCACTAGACTTGTCTGAGAAATGTTTTCATTCGCGAAGGATCGAGGCAACGGGGACGGAGTTTTCTTTAGAAAGAAAACTCTGTGACCACTAGACTACAAACAACATTGCGAGGATCAACGTTAGTTGAAAAATAAATAATATTTTCTATTATTGTGTATATATGAAAAAGTATAAGGTAAATATATCTGAAATTCAAAGACATTCAGAAAGAAAAGAATGAGTAAAGAAATCGTAGAAAAGGCTTATACGTAAGGAATATGTCTCAGGGCGGAATTATGTATTTGACAATATAGACGTCGAGACTTACTTTATCTAAAAAAATACAACCTTTAGAGTGAAAATATATATAACATAAAATATATAATATATACAACTTTTATTTGAAATATGTTTTAAATATTCGCAACTGTTTATGAACTTTTTTTTTGTTTTTCCGGATTTTCATCTGAAAATTCTTCTTGTCCTAAATTTGCTTTTAATATTCGTAACAGCGATTCCAAATACGTACTTATGATTTTTCTCAAAACTCAAAAATAGTCTTATTACAGAAAATATAGATATCATTGAGCACTATTACCTTTTCTTCGTATCGTTATAAAATTTATTAACTAAACTACTAAAGCTTGGAATTATGTTTTTTGTTCTCATTTGGCTATTCAAGCAAAAGTAGTACATCTGATGGCACCTTAACGAAACTGTTAAAGAGATATCAAGATGTCATATATGAAACAACTGATGTAACAGAGAATACAGAAAAAGGTTTGTTTTTGAAAAATTTTTATAAAGACTATTTTTAAAAGAATTTGAACATGCGTGTAGATACCACGTGATCTGAGTAACCCTATCAGATGCTACCAGAATTCCATACAGTGGAGCTCTGTTATTTTGCGAAATTCAATTGAAAATGTTATATATACTTGATATAGAGAACTTGATATGAAAACTTTACTTAAATTCTATAAGAGATTTTTAACCTATACTGTAGTATCTATAACAACAATCAACTTATTGCCTGTGCTTGAAAGAAAATAAATAATCGGTTGAAGGTAAAAGAAATATAGAATTCATCGAGCAACATATATATATATATATATATATATATATATATATATATATTCAACCGTACTAGTGATTGACATATTATAAATTTTATTATTGAATTCTTAGAATATTAGTTATAAGTTGCTGAAATAGAATTAAATAATTATATTTACAAATGCGTCCGTCCAAATTCTCAATATTTTCAATACGTAGTGCTGCTATTTTAAGTATTAGAAAAATCTATTACATTCACGTCGCATATTTTATTATTAAAAAATCCGTTCTCTTATACACTTGCTCTACATTTTGCGAGAGGATACTTGCAGCAGGAATTTTTCCATCCAAACTCTGCAACAATAAAAAAATAATAAAGGAAAAAGAATCATTAAAGGACCTCAACGAGCGAGAAGAACAAAGTACCCGTTCGCTGCTAATTAAAACTACCTACACACACACACACACACACACACACACACACACACACACACACACACACACACACACACACATATATACATACATATATATATATATATATATATATATATATATATATATATATGTAACGGACTGGATTGCGTCGGTATTGGTGTAGCAACTAAAATAATCCTTCTCTCTTCTTTTTAATGTTATCGCGCGCACGCCATACAGCCTAGCCCATGCACCACCATCCCCTCCCTCCCGCCGCCCAGCCTGTTAGAACAATGCAGCGGGAGGCGGCGATTGAACGCTTAAAAAATTCCTACGGCTGTTTGGACGACCACGCGAGGAACCAGCCGCCGTCCCTTTGTTCCAATATTCGCCAGATCATTTATGAAGTGTTGGTGCTTCGTGCGCACGTTATGTATTTCACCCTCCAGGTTAAATTCTACGGTACTCAATATTATTTACAGATGGAAAATAATCGTTACAAATAAGACAACCATTCTTAAACTATTCGTTCGTTGATTTTGTTGTTTGTTATCTGACTGACCCTCCGCCCTCTCTTCCTTAAAATAACGTAACTTTTGGAAGTATGTAGTTCTAGCATTTACCGTCTCAGCTTCGCCCGAAATATTAATGTAATCTATTTATTAAACAGTTAATCAACAATTATCTTAAAATAGATTCTATATGCAAATCTGCATTGCTATAGATATTTTTACCGTTCAATCTAACAATTGAAGAATCAAACAAAAGTATAATTTTTGTTGAAATTTATTATATTTTCCGTGCTGAGTACCTTGTGTTTGCAATAATATATTCCTGGATTAAAAATAGATCCATCTTACGTATTACTCGGAGAATGCGAATCTGAGAGACTTTTTTACGCAACAGGATAGAATATTGTTCAAATGACAATCGTTTAAGCATTAAAAAACCATTATTATTTTATATCGTAAATTTTTAAAAGCTTCTAAAGTTTGCTCTCCAAAAATACATATTTAATAGTTACGCTTCTTTGCAGATAAAATTTTGACAACTTTAACAATTTTTTCAAACTCAATTATACTACACCGCGCTAGTGACGTAGTAAACTGATCATTTATTAATTAAAATACAAGATTATTTTTAACAGAAAGCAAAACCCATACGCTTCCGAACATAATATAAAATCTACATTTCAAATATTAGACCAATCCGTTCAATAGTTTTTTTTATTTATTGGGTACAAAGAGAAGCACATTTTCTATTTATAACATATAATAGAATGATCTGATGGTGATTATATAATGATGATAAATTTGTAAATATGTAAATTATGCTATTTACGTCTAATGAACTTTTATAAGAAAAATTAAGAGTAAAAGCAGTTTGTGACTATTTTACGAAATATACTAATAATATTGTAAAAATATTATAAAGTATTTATATTGCAGTTGCCCATTTATAAGATTGATATTATTTTTACTATTGGATTTGTTACTTCAGGATCATATTCGTTTTTAAATACGAAATAAAAACTCTCATAACTTCCGGTCTTTGTATTATACTGATGTTCTGTTTAGTTCTGTATGTAAAATCAAAAGTTTGTTATCTTCTTTTTGGCTCTTCTCGAGTAGTTATTATAATCATAGTAAAAACTAAATGACGTAAAAACCATCTTGTATCTCCGTTACCAATTTTAAATTTTCATAGTTTATGTACGCTCTTTCAAGCTTATAGTATACAGTGAAGAGCACAATATTTCTTGTCATAATAATATATGGCTTAACAGGACTATATTCGACAATGTAAAGACACTCTCCTAGTCTCTTTCCCCCGATTTTTATATCTTTCGGACGAGAATGAAGTTTTCAAACATAAAATATGACTCAATAAGTCCAAGGCCTAATTAATAAAACAAAAAATTTTAGTTACAATTCAGTTTCATTCATGATGATGCAGAGAACAATACGGTTGGTTAAATAAAAAAATAAAACGAAACACCAATTGGCAAATACGCTGGCCTTAAGTTTGGCAATTGGCATTTCAGTTTTGTTCATGGGCTGCTTTCTATTCAGCTGATGATTTTTGCGATTCTGACATATAGCGATTAATCCATATTTCTAAATGTCAATAGAAGAAATCCTATTTATTCCGCTTACATTGAGCTCCAAAAAGAGCTCTAATGCGTGACCTGGTTGTTCTTTAATCGACTGTGTACGAGAACTATGCTTGTAGTGAATACCTTGCCTTCTATATGTAATAGATCTCTTGCCTTCTATATATAGTGAATCCCGTGCCCCCTATATATAGTGAATTCCTTCAACTCCTATGTTATCCCGTACAAATTTTATTTGGAAGCAAAAATATTGTCTAGAATTTTTTAATGAATTTCTATCAGAGCTATCAAGTTTGGTAATACGAGGTTTCGTTTTAATTGATTTTTTTTTAACTTTTGATCTAATCATTCGATTGCCATGAAATTTTACATGTATCCTTCAAATATTACATATCTTTAAAAATTATAGAAATTTTTATTTCTCGTCCGTCTATATATTAAACTCGAGACTTATTAAACAAAGCAGTGTATGGTTTCTACTGGAGACGTTTGATGAACCCAAAATATACGGGCATTTTAGATTCAAGGAGCGAAAGCTTATGATAATGGAAAATCCCCCTTAAGAATAGATTATGCGAGGTTTTAGGCGAGATTCTGTGAGAAGAAGTTTAAAATGCTGTTTGGGTCTTTTTGCAGAGGAGCTTTAAGGTCTCGGCTAGCTAGTGAGTATTGACGCATCTCTATAAGGCCCTGTGGTACTGCTTCGAACGCAGCTATACGCCACTCGACATTATTTAGTGTAATATGTTCACCGTAAATTTAAATATTTATATATCATGTCAGAACCAAGCTTTTTCATTTTAGTCAAATAGAAATCTCAAAAATAGAACATTATTTTATCAATAACATATTGATTAATTACGGTCGTGGTTTCCCAATGGCTTGGGTTCGCTTTTCAAATGTTTTTTATTTGTCTTTGCTAGTCTTTTGGCTATCGAAAAAGAACTGACTATATATTTTATACACATGAGAATATATAGTTTGTTATTATCTCGTTTCTTAAAATGATCGAGCAAAAGGTCTCAGGATGGCAGATTCACGTAGATTTTACTTCGAAAACGGTTGCAAATCCTGACGTTTGACGTCTGCCGAGAATAACTGAGACTCTCTAACCTGTATCCTGGACTATTCGTAGTGGAAAATTCATCGGCATTGGTCTTCGGTGAAAAATAATCGTTACAATACTTATAAATATCTACCTGACTTGGAAAACTACCAAATAAAATATATACTGATCTAATATAGATGAAATCCTTTATATCTTTTAGAAGGGACAGAGGGTATGTACTTTAAATAACTAGAACATATTCACGACGACGTATATGGCTATTTATATATAATATAAATAGCTTCATTAATGGTATTAAAATTCATACATGATTTCTTTGCTCTAATTATATTGAAAATGAGAAGTATGTTAAAAAGATAGTTAAACGTATATGGCATATTTGCATTTTTTTAATGCACAAATTGTATTTTAAACGCTAGCGTATAAGAATCTCGATTGTATCGTAAACATGCAAATTCCGCGGCTTATCGGCCAAACGCAGTTTTGCTTAAGCATTTCATAATACGGCCCTCAACCCTTTGGCCTCGAAGAAGGGTGAGAATAATTTTCTGTTTATCGTTTACGACGGTTCATTGCTCGTGTTACAAAAATAATCCAGAAGATGAATAATATAAATATTGTGATGCATAGATTTTGATTCCGCACATTATCTGATATAATAAGAGATCTTTTCATCTCCAAAAGATTCCTTAATCGTTGTATTATAAACTAATAATATTCTTACCGGACTCTCCAGTCGCATAACTGCAATAGATTGAAAACATTCTTGGAATTCATCTTTATTAGGTTACTAGCTCAAGAATTGTAATGCAAGATATATCGATTTTACATTACGTCCATCGTACACTACCACCTCCTTCCAACACTACGCACATGTATCAATATCAGACCAACATAATCATCGTCTAATTATGCTCTTTATTGACAGTCAAAAACGCGTGAAGAAATCATACATTTTCATTAAAATCTTTTTGATTTGCTGATGTAAAATTAAATGACCTCGTCTAAATAATCTTTTTTTTGTTTTAAAAAAGATAAAAAATAAAAGAAAATAAGACATAATGAATGAATTTCCCTTTTAAAATCCGCCCATTAATTAGTACACGAAAGTGCACTTTCTTAATCAAACACGATTTAACCAGAAGCTATGTGACTGGCCGATGTGTAAGTCGGTGATTTTACGGGCGAAGCGGAGTTGAGCCCGGTAGGGAGAGCAGGGAGCACCAGTGTGGCTTAGACAGAGACTTGGGGCGTGTGCCTCGCGGACGTGTCCTCGTAGCACGTCGGCGAGCCAACTGTCATTGCGCTAGATAAGAGCGAGCGGGTAATTACTTAAGGGGCAAGCGGTGCTATTCCCCCACACAGGGCAGTCGAGTTCGCGGAAGCGCGTGTTTTCCGCCGCTAATCGATGATAAGATTTGCGCGTTGTAGTCAAAGACGCTCCATGTCTCCGCAGATGTGTAATACAGACTATATGCGATAAATATTAATGACTTATTATATCCAGTATTTTTATCAATTTTTTTTATGATTAAAAATGGAACAATCAAGCGCGGATGCGAGAGGATTGAGATTTCTTAACGGACAGAAAACGATGGACATGCTCATTCAGAATACATATATGAGAGATAATAAAGGAGTCCTGCAGCTAGAGATTTTGAAATAAATACAAGACGACCATCTGAACTAATCACGCTGAAATTTTGGTCTATTAATTTTTAGCTAGGTCAGTTATAAAGCTATTAACACATTCGCTGCGCGATAATATAGAGACGCTGAATGACGATCTGATGTAACTAGAGAAAGGCTATTTTCTCCAATAATCCATGTTTCATCCATGTTTAAATTAATAATATGTGACAAATAACTTATGTTACAAAAATTTAATGACAGATATATATTTCTATCAATAATGATTACTGAAATTAAATATATCCTTTTGCTTCCTTTATTTTATGATAGTGTCGTGTTCAGCAGGTTATATTTAATTCAAATCCATTTCTACTTATAATTCTTTCGACTAATACTGTAAATTAAGTGGTCTGATAAACATGTATTAATAGAAAGAAGTATAAGTAGAAATGGATTTGAATTAAATATAACCTACTGAACACGACACTATCGTGAAATAAAGGAAGCAAAAGGATATATTTAATTTCAGTAATCATTATTGATAAAATATATATCTGACATTAAATTTGTCACTAACATAAATTATTTGTCACATATTATCAATTTAAACATGGATTATTGGAGAAAATAGTGTTTACTTACATCAGATCGTGATTCAGCGTCTCTATATTAGCGCGCAGCGAATGTGATTATAGCTTTATAACTAACCTAGACTTAGACCTTAGACTATATTTTGCAATTAATATTATATATAATTTTACATTTTTAGTTTTCAGTAGAGAATCGAGAAAACAATAAAATGGTTAAACTTGTTTTATAAATAAATATATACTTCAATTTTATGCTGAAATAGGTCATATCGAATTGAAGTACATGAATGATTCTGCAGTTTTGATTTCAGATTTGTATCATTTATCAAAATACAAATTTTCATAGAAGATAAACCATTTTAATAGGAATTTAATTTTTATTATTACAGCTAACTCCTTTGATATACATACATATGAAAAAGATAAATGTTTAATAATCTCAAAATAACATACGCGGTAGTTCCAAAATAGGACAAAATCATATAAATATTATTTCAATGGTTTATACGAAATTAATTTAACCGGATAATACAAATGAAAAATATCAATACTCCAAGCTTGAGTAGTTATTAAACAGTTAATAATAATATAGGTCTAGCCTAGTTTTCATCTTCTCAAAGAAAACCTGTATGAGTGATTTAACAGAGAAGATTTTTTTTCTTCGAAAATTATCAACAATGCAAAATTTATTGCCTGAGAAAAACTTTTGAGAAGAGAGAGAGTTGGTCTAGTGTAATTGAAATCATACGATCCTCTATAGATACGTTTATAGAGTCAATATTATTATCTAGTACTGTAACTGAGAAGTCTACTATTATAAGAACTATGTAAATTTTTATTATTCGAATATATGTATCGAATTATTAGATTTTTCAAAATTCCATTTTCTTATATAATAAAATAATTTTTATATCATAAAAGAGCTTTCCTATAAAGGAATTCATAACATTGTTGATCATAGAAAATTTAAAATATATCATTTATACTACAATATTGCTTACATACTAATAGAAAACTAATTTTATTGGACTTTATATTGACTTAAAGTAAGAAATGAAACGGACAGTAGGCATATAAGAATATATTTATAATTTATTTTATGCTACTACTTAAACAATTAAAGTTTATTACCACGCTTTTGCTCCTTAAATATTCCGAAATTTAAATGGCGGTTTATTTAAATTCTGTTTATAAATATTTGATGAAAAAAGATCTTCGGTATCTTTAAAAAATTATAAAGGCTAATATTGGCTACATTTATTTAACTTATAAATGAATAATTAATGAAATTTTGAGCATTAGAATATTATCGGTATAATTGTTATAATTATTTGAACAATAACTATTACAGCCTTATTCAAAACATGCATATGCCAATCAATATTAATAAATAAGGAAATTTTATAGAGTGAGAGCGATATACATTCCAGCATTAAAATTGCTTGCTCGTTAAAAAGAAAAATAATGAACCGGAATAATTCGAATTCAAAGTTGAGTTTATATATTCTCCGCCCTTCAATATTGCCATTTAATTCGTTTAAATACCTAATAAAGATCTTGAAAGGATGATATTAATAATAAAATCACGCCTATTTATCTTACTAATGCATCCGGCCAGTCGCAGGAAAACAAACAGTGAATCATTCCAATGAGCGGACCGCGTGAAAGATTTACGATATTGATCCGGAAAATATTGACATTCTTGCCCCACGACCTCGCGCCCGAGTTAATTTATTTCGTCCAAGCGAATATTATAGCCTTCGGATTTATATATAGATGAACGGTGTGTCTGGGTAAAAAGTCCGTTGGAACCTAGACGCGCACATCCTGGTCCACGCATCATCGAACACGAGCAGACTAATAATGAATATTCCCTTTACAGATTGTAAGCTTGATTGTTGACTATCCGAACGGGGCGGCCCTTTTGTTTTTAGTGATAATTTTTACACAACGTTTTATAACAACGTAGAATACTTTCTTACTTTGTGTGATTAAATCCCAATATTTTGGAATATCACATTTATGCATGACTTTTTGATGAACGTGTTTTAATTAGTTTATTTAATACCTAAATAAATACCTTTTTTACCACCTAATTACGTTCAATTTTTGAAAAATTAAACAAAAAATTTCAGCCTTTGATTATAAGGTTCTATTAGATAGACAAATACAAATCTGCTCTTCGATTTCTGAAAATTTTATTTTTATTAGAAATTAGAAAATAATAAAATCATTGTCTACCAAATTTTAAGATACAAATAGTCATTAGGATTTTTTTTCTTTTTAAAAATTAAGTGTGCTCATATCGTACTAAGGTTCTTTAAATGTAGATTTTAAATAATAATTTAACTTTATTTATGCAAATATCTAATTACATTTTTATGTTAATAAATCAACCAGTTCATAGTCCAAATAACTTTTTCAATATCGCATTTATCAATGGCAGCTGCAGGTTTCTTTTTGCTTGCAACAGAGATTGCGGACGAAAATGGTAAGATATCTCCTTGTGGAAAACGAGTTAATTCAATTTCTATTTCGGTGATATTTTAAAAGTTAAGTAAGAAAACATGAACATAGATCAAGTTATATTATAAAAAAAAATTATAATCTTTAATTGATGCTGTTTGCGTATGAATTAAAACATTGATTCGATTCCTTTCGGAACATAAAAGCATTAAATATTGTCCCGTAAATCGTTATAAATTGTATTCGAGGAACTGATCTTTTTATATATTCATAACAATCTTTTTAATGTTAAACTAATAAATTTGGTAAAGAATAAAAGTAACCTTCACAAGTAAAGATTTTTATATAATACTATAATGTTTAGTAAATGATCTTTATCCATTTTAGAAGAATTTTAAGATTAATCTTGATTAAAGTTTCAAATAAGCTATACGTTAAAATTAATTCTAACATTTTGGTATATAAATGGAAAAATATTAACTAACTGTACTGGTATTTTTCAGTAGATTTCATTAAGAAATAATATGTTTTTTCAATAATACGATAAAATAATCAACTTTAACAGAATAACTTGATAAAGTTGGCAATTTATTCCGCTCAAAGCCAGTCAAAGGACTCTACTATATGTTACAGTTACGCGTTATCTAACTTTGCAAATTTATTCTGTTAAAGCTAATCGTTTTATTGGGAAAGAGTAATTTACCTTGTGTTTTCAATATCATAACTTGATTACATATATATATATATATATATATATATATATACTTTTTTAAAAAAATTTTATGTTACTTTTATAAAATATCAATTTACCATGTGGAAACTGTCATTTGCTTTTATAATATTTGTTGAAGATTGATCATTTAGCCAATAACTCCATTTATCTTTAATTATTTTTTTATTGCAATTATTTCATAACATTATAATTAAAAATACATAAATCTAAATTATTTCGTTAAGATTGCATAAGTGCCATAATCAAAATTATTGGTATCCGCGTAATCAAACTATAACAATAAGTATAATATACGTTTTTATCAAGTGTATTTTATTAAGTGCTTTTATCAAGCATGTTGGAAAAATAATTTTTTACATTAAAAGTAAAACAGTACTGACACTTGGAAATGGAAAATCGAGCTATCCAGTTTTAAAGATTTGTAATGAAAATTATATAGTTTCCTAAAAACATCACATATATGTATTAATTTTCCAATTTTTGATACTCCTCCGATCACTATAATATGGCTCCAGATATATTATCTCGCAATATCAGCCATGCTTTAAACCTGCCCGGAAACAACGGATCTCCTTGCCTCACTCGCCCCCCCTTCGTCGCCTCAAGCTGCGCCCCCACCTGAGAGATTTAATTCGACGATCGACGCTCTCGGGTTGGAAATCCATTTCCATACATCGGAAAATCGATAAGACGGGCGAGCACGCGTCCGCGCTTTAAAATTTAAATTCCGACATAAGAAAACGAAAGACTCAGAGTGCCGACTCGGCGCCACCTTGCCATATTGATATTATATATTATCCAGATATACAAGAGCATCTTCATGACTTCCCAATTTTTCTCGACCCAACGAAGCCGAGAATAAGAAGGCTACACACACACACGCGCGCGCGCGCGCACGTTATTATTATTGGCGGTCTCATTTCAATGCTCAATGCTGTCGTTGAACAGGCGGCACAGTTATTATGTGGACTTTATGTATGTATCAATTATTAAAATAATATTTTCCACCTTGGCAGCAAAGGTCGACAAAATCCGTCGTTGGCACGCACCGGCAAAACTAAATAATCGACATATAATTTGCACCTGCAATTTGTTCGCTTTGTATCGACAAAGACGTATATGTATACAATAAATATAATTGCGTTAATAGAGCTTCAGCCAATATTCAATGCATTTCTGTTTCATTTTACCGTCGGCACAATGTATACGTCAATACGGATTCGCGATTCTGGCTCGCTACCGTCCATGATTTTGCTAGCTTTTAGATCTACTAACGGTGCGATATCGGAGATATACGTATACACCGAAAGCACGTTTCATCGGCATTTCGCTATCTTAAAAATCATAATAATAATATATGAAGAAACTAACCGCGTGTTTATCTGCAGCACCTTTGGAGACGATGCAAAAAAAATCATGCATATTATCGTTCATTTGAAGAGGATAATTTTGTTCCATAAAATAATCCAAATAGAGCTCACAGAGTTTCGTTGGAAGGAAACGTCAATTATAAGAACAAATGCAGATATTATAATTAGTTCTTAATAATTAATAGGGGGAACAAGTAGATTTCTTTGGATATCGAAAACGTTTGTAGTGACAAGCCTATAAGTCGAGAATAACTTTATTTTCTCACTAATTCTCCCCCGTAACCCCCTTCTTTTCTCTCTCTCTCTCTCTCTCTCTCTCTCTCTCTCTCTCTCTCTCTCTTATCGGTTACTCGCTCTCTGTCTTTGTTTCTGTCTCTGCATGCTTAAAAAATTCAAACGGCATTCAAAAGAACTAGACAGATATTGGTGCAATAAGAATCTAAGACCAAATTTTCAGCATTCGCCAATTTAAATTAAGCTCGGCCAATTTAAGAATCACATCAAAATTCCTCTTTACTCTTTATGTTTAAAATGATCATTCGTGGAGTAGCTCTTCTAATGGCAAATATAACTTTATTGACAGAATTAATCTGTCTTCATGTATCTGAAAAAATTTTTATTGTATCAGATCAATGTAAAAATATTGATTAAATGATAAATAACAAGAATATATTCACTCCATTGTGTAATTAAATTCGTGTACAATTATACATGTACATCGAAAGACATATTTAACGGCTGATTATAGATCCGGATTAATTAAACAGATTTAAATTTGAATTTATATCAGATCTTCATGTTATGTTTAGATTATTTTACATCAAAGTGAAGTAGTGCATAGTGGCACAATTGAGGAACTTTAAGCGTTAGAATTAGCTATTCTAAGTATCGTTTTTAAATAAATTTTATTCAATTTTCTGATCGAAAGTAGAGATATTCTCTTTATAATTTAAAAAACACGGCCATAGAATACAGGTCCAAAACTCCTATAAGAGTGATATTCACTCTTAGCGAAGTCCAGAAGTTTCCAATAATAATCCTCGAAATGATAGCACCTTGGACATATGTACACATTATGAAATGGACGAAGCTAACCACCAACTCGACCACGACAGACTCACCTCGGTTGGAAAAGTCAAAAGTGGTAAAACGTCTATTGCGAAAAGTTTAAATTGAATTTTTGCTCTGAAATAAGATTGACAGAATGTCTCGGACAGAAATAGGGCATAAAATTTATGAAATATTTTATAAATAATAAAATAATAAAAATATTTTTATAAAATTAATTTTCACTTAAACTATAAATTTATGTGATTTTAAAAGTAAATTTAAAATACTTAAATAACTTCCAAATCTTTAAAATAAATAATCTTTGTAACAAATTTTGTATATTATAAAATATATAACAATATGTTAAAATAAAAATATATATTTTTTTACAATTTCCATTCGATTTATCCTATAGTTTTCAAAAAATCAAAATAATTCAATAACTAATGTTAAGATATTCTGCAGACTCAATGTTATAATCTAGAATCGTTTGCATTTCAATGTAACAGAAATTCAATACAAATTTTTTTCGAAAATTTCATACATTTTTTTAAAATACACCATATCTTTTACAATAATTAAAATGTACTCTAGATCAGATCCATCGAAACTGAGAAAGCTTTATGACAAACTTATCAATTAGATCGTTTTAGAATTTTGTATTTTAATTGATCCTTGTTAAACATAAAAGTCAAACATTAAGCTTGAATCATAAATTTTCTGAGCTTAATCGATGAACATCGTTAGATAAAAGTTCTTTGCAAGATGTTTGTATATATGAAACATATCTTAAAGGTTGAAATTAACGTTCACATGGCCAAAAAGAGCTTGCAACGAATCGTTCAGGTTAAAATTTTAATGTCCAATGAAGAAATGTTTTTCAATATTTGCATATGAAAAAATGCTATAAGAAGCAAATTATCGAAAATTCAAATAATATAGAGGGAATAAATTCGATAACTCGTTCTACAATTGTGTGATAAAAAAAGAACGATGTTGCTATGAGTGATATAGTAATAAAAATATCATTGTATATTATTTGACTAATATATGAAAGGATTATGAAGGAGACCAGAATCGACGAAATTGCAGCTCTTTACCACTCACTTGCATTAGCGATGGAAACTGCGATACCCTGTCTATTTTTTTCTACTTTTCCATTACCTTTTCTATTTGCAGGCATTTGAGTTCGTTTAATCCTGGATTTGTTAAATAACTCTTTTATTTAAACTAAATTTATATGTCGGTGAACAGAACTTTCTTCTGTATAAAGTTGACACGACAAAAGAATAACAAACTTTTTAAGTACTTTTTATACACCAAAGCTGGAAATACATCTCACCTTATTATCCGATTTACTCGTAATGTTCCTCTAAAGACTTGCTGCAACATATTCTTTGCTTAAAAATTCAAAAACCGTGTATTATATACAACTAAGACCTTCAACTGCATAGTTTTGAAAAAGAAATTGTTGAAAACATTTTCAACAAGTAAAAATCAATGCAACGGTTTTATAAAATATTATTATTATTATTTTATAGAATAAAGGATTTTATAAAATAATTAATTGTTCGATTTTGAACTATGAAATTTTTTTAGTTAAACTCGACTAGTTATTATTAGGAACATTGTTCCTAATGGAATTTATTTATGAAATGATGGTAATGTTCTTTTATTTTAATACTTTATCAATATGTTAGTAAAGGAATAAAAAAGTTCAAATTGTAACTTCCAATCTTTAATTTCGTCGAACAATAATAGTAGCGTTAATTAGTATATTGTTGTTTAACTACAAGTGTTCGATGAAACATTTGAAGCACTTTTATCTACATTAAAAGTATCGATCGCTTTCTTAATACAGTCTATATAAATCAATGCTATTAAATAAGCCTCTATAGTCGATTATACATGTATATATATATACTTTTTTACGGAAATGATAATACAATAAAAAGACAATACGAATAAAGTTCATAAGGTATTAATTGCTATACATTCGAATTTGAAATCAAACCACTGCTATAAAACAGTCAACAATTCACTGTTTACCCAAAATGATTGTAATTTACGTTATAATAACAGTGAAATATTCACCCTTTTTCCATTGATGATTTCACTGTTCTTTAGCAGTGGCAAGATTTTTGTTATTTTAACTTTAGGCAGAAAAATTTTCTTTAATAACTCTTTTTCGAAATTCAAACATTAAAAAAAAGAAAAATAAAGAAATGAGGAAAAGAAGAAGCCCATCAATGAACGCGTCCGGCGATAGGAATCACGGAAAAAAGCATCAGGCTCAGGGGGATAACGATCGCACCCCCCTCCCCGACCCGCGGCGGTCTCAAGGACTCCGAGTAGCGCCCGCGCGTCGGAGGGGCAAGGAGAAACGGTCATCGTTTAGTCGGCCCCGCGAGCGAAGGTCTGCACGCGCGCGCAGCGCAACTCCGATGTTCGCATGTCGGGAGCCAGTTAACAATACCGAGGTCTGCATTTATGAATAAAAGCCAGCCGTGGAAGCGGTGGGTGTGCGCTGCAGACGGGTGGAGAGGGAGAGAGAAAAGGTGGGTGAAAGAAAGAGAGAGAGAGAGAGAGAGAGAGAGAGAGAGAGAGAGAGAGAGAGAGAGAGAGAGAGGAAGAGAGGGAGAGAGAAAGCTAAGGTCACAGACAATGAACCTTGTTCCAGTTCAGGGCCTTGCATTGAACCGCCGGTTGCTCGGGACTGATAACTTCTCAGGTGTATGTTTTGATGGTATATATATATATAGTCGGGGTTCTGTATTACTCGTATTGTAGCTGTTACGTAAGATTGTTGTGTAAAAATATAATAAATGCATAAATCCGCTTTATACTGGCCAGATAGTTAGAGCGATACGCTATTTTCAATAAATATTTAGTAAAAGAAAATATAGAAAAAAAACATAGTTGTACTAATTTGCAGCATAATTACATAATTAATAAAATACAACTACTATAATAATCGATAATTATCAAGTAAACAAAATTTTTTATCTTCAAAAACTTTTTTGTCTTTATAAACAGCGAATAAAAAAATTATATTTAATAAAATATTGATTGCCGTATGGAAATCATTATCCATTAAAACTGAAAATATAGTTGAAAATAAGTAATCTGCACTGTAGTTATGATTAACCCATAGTCTTGCCTTATCAAAACAACTACAAACAAATGTTATTATTTAATTTATATAATTGA
The DNA here is from genome assembly GCA_018907035.1 of Sycobia sp. Sy_11. Lineage (NCBI taxonomy): Eukaryota > Metazoa > Arthropoda > Insecta > Hymenoptera > Epichrysomallidae > Sycobia > Sycobia sp. Sy_11. The sequence goes on from JACCIC010000036.1 coordinate 2,352,318, forward strand.
CTAAATATATATTTGCATTTATCATAATGTATCAATCGAGTAATCCTGATATCAAAGTTTGTCGTTAATAAAACTCAAGAAGCTATTCTTTATTCTCTTCGATCATTCATTAGAATATAATTTATATATACAAATGAATATATGCAATTTTCTTAAGGTGTAATGAACATTAATTAAATAAATGAATATATCGAAAAATTAAGTTACTAAAAGCGCATCGGAAAAACTATTTCCAAAAGCACGCGTAAAAAGAAACGATGCAATGTTTAGAAAAATAAAAGCTGAAAATGAAAAAATTTCAAGTATAGATAAATAGAAGCATATAACTTAATAATCATTGACTCTTGAATATCCTGATTTTACTTCATGGAGGTTGCTTCATGTTAAACGATTTCTGTTCATTATTAGTTTTTTTAATAGATTAAAGATACTGAAGCTCTACTAATTAAGCCGATTTAACATTCAATAATAAGAAAAATGACCAGAAAATAAATAGGATGCCTCTGATCTCAATATCTATTAGGATATATTTATGCATCCATTTATTTCCTCGAAAAGTATATTATATACGGAATTCTACCGCCCTCTCCAGCATCTTCAAACAAATCAGCACTGGAGAGAGTTTTCTCTTACGTTAAGTACGAGCGGTATGGAAAATTCTGCAATCAAACTAAGGACGATATATATCCCATATCGTACAAAAAGCATGCAGAGGAAAGAGTGAAACTCCCGCATTACTCTCTAGAAGAAAAAGAAAAAGCAGAAGAAGAAGAAGAAGAACAGTAACAACAAGAACAATAACGACAACAACAACAACAACAGATCGATAAGGTGTATAGAGTCGTGGTTTACCTACGCTCCGCGTGTATTGAACCTATAATATATATACATACATACATACATACCGATAGTTATCTATTTTTATCTATATAGTTATCTATCAGCTTTTTCATCGACAGGCGGAATCGAAAGTCTTTGAAAAGCGAAGAAACGAAGAAATTGCGTGCTGATATCGTCCGTGTACATAATGCTGTGTGGACCCGTGACAGCGCCGAGATAGCGCGAAAAAGCGTCTATTACGTACGCACCAGCTCTAATGTCATCAGCTCTTCCTCTCACCTCCCAACCTCCCCCTCCCCCCTTTCTCTTTGGCCTTGACATTGAGTACACGTCTTTCACTTAGCTCTACCATATTCGCGATCTATGTGAGGAAAGGAGAGGGAATAGTGGGAGACAGGAGCCGCATCGATTTCCTTCTTCATTATCTCGAAGTATAATCTATAGGTATCGCGAGCGTTTTGTTGACTTTTCAAAGGCACGTATCTATCAAAAATTTTAATCATACATGTTTAAGCTCTAAAAATTTCGATTTGAAATTTTTATTAATTTATTAATTATTTTATTAATTACTTATTATTATCTCCTCCTTATTCAAAATTGGTTTGTAAACCAACTTTATATTTATGCACATAAAACAATATATACATATAAAAAATAATAGTTGTAAAAATTGGAAAAATATTCCATTTTCTAACAATAATAATTTTTAATTAATTAAAAGTTTAAAAGTTATTTATCAAATTACGACATTATAAATACTAATTTTAGATTGTACAGATTAGAAATCTGTACAATAAGTAGCACGTTATTAAAAATTTTCAAGATTAAAATTGGCGAATAAATTGTAAGTTCAATACGTGACTATGACGATGATCCACAAGAAGAAGAATTTTAGATAATTTTTGTTATTTAGAAAAATTAACTACAATCGTGTAAACTTGTAACTCTAGTAAAGCTACATAATTGCTTTATATTGCATACTCTTAATGTATGCTATTTTCTCTACTAGCATGTATTCATTCGGTTATTTGAAATATTATAAGGATGATAATATTTTAATAAAAATATATATAATCTGAAATATTATAGTGCTTTATACAATAAACGAGATTTTTGATACGCTAAACTTTAAAAATAGTTTTCTATGAATGGTTTCTGCGCATAAGTCTAGATATCAAAACAAATAATCTATTTTTTACCATAAAATATAGTTTATACTACTTGTTAAGTTCTAATCCGCATAACTGAATATAAATGTACGGATCATCATAGTATATAAATATAGGCAAATACTAAAGCAATCTTCCTTTCGTTGATCCGATCCCCGCTCCCTTTTTTTTGTACCACCTGGTGAAGAACTGCGGGTTTTCCCCAGTTAGAAATTCACGTTTCAAGTAATAGAATATACATTAATCCTATACTATTTGTAAATCGTCATTAGTCAACATCTCGCCCGCATTCAGCGTCAACGTACACCAATCTGTACACCTCACCCCCTCTTGAATTTCCTCTTCTCCTCAAATTTAGACACACCCTTCAAATTTCGTAAACCAATCATATTATTCTAACTTGTGCACGTTTGGAAATATTTCATCTAGACACGCCTATACGAACTTACTTGTTAAATTTGTAATGTTTAATTGCTCAGATTTCGACTGACTACGATCGAGTCACTAGCTTATTATATATAGAAATATCGAAAAAATCGTCTTAGTGCTTTCTCCATCACATTTTTTTTGGTTTTAATTATTTATATAGTAAATAGGACGCTTGTTAATGCAATAAGTGCTTGTATTGCTGTGATGTGGCGCGCAGATCAAAAATAAAGTCATCGAATCGTGCTAGCCGCGCTTTAGCCCACACATTACGCAACATTACTCAAAAATACCGGAAGTATATTCTTTAAAATTGTCTCTATAATCTTTGAGTTTTCGTAGCCATATTAAAAAACCATATCTGTTTCATATTTAAACTAGCATACATACCATATAAAACAGATTAAATATAAAAAATCTGTCCATTGTTCAAAAATAGTTAAAAAAAATGTTGACTATGTAAATTTTTTAGTAAAAAAAAGTAATATTAACATTCATTTTTATGCAAATTAAAGTATTTCTTATCAGTTTTTTTGATATATAAATTGAGTGTCAAAGAATTTATGATATCTATTGTCAAAATGAAGTTACAATTTATTATACTCTTCTGCTCTCTAGCTACTCTACATGCACGTAAGGTCTTTTTATTATAATTCTTTTTAAGAATTTAATCATATATCTTTTTAATTAAGTTTAATCTTTTCGTTTATTTTATAATGCGTATATAATTCTCCTTCTTTTACAAAAGCATTTATTAAACAATTCTAGTTCAAAAATTTTCTTCCCTCTTTGTTCTTTCTTTTTATTCTTCTTTGATTTCCGAAAAAGTCTTTTTTACATATTTTCTCTACCTTTTTAATATATGCTATTAAGAAAAAAAATTCAAATACAAGTATGAGACGCTCATATTCAAATTTGTTGTCGTTTTAAAGTTAATAATAATTAATGTTAATAATGAGAATCTAAATGTGTTTAGTGACTTATTACCAACATACAACCGTTTAATTTTTTTATCTAGGATGCATGTAAAGCATAAAATATTGCAACAATATTGTATTTTTATTTACAATAAGGAAATGTTAGTTTTTTCTATCGCACCACACGTAAACCACGTGTTTTCTTCTCTCCTGAGAGACAGTAAATTAAGCAATGCACTTCTTATATATAGATCTACATATATTTATATTTATATTTATATTTATATATAATCTACTATTTGCAGAATTTCAGGATACAAATTTGCAGTTAAAAACACAATTGCTATAAACTCCAAGACTAAGAAAAATCGATGTTCTAATTTATTTATTAATGTCATGTTGATTGTCTAAAGTAACTTTCTCATTAATTTATTTATGCTTATTGCGTATCCTTATTTTGAATTCAAATCATTCAAATATCTTATCCTGATAAATCTCAAACAATTAAGATTTCAGTATTTTTTAAGTACAATATAATTTCCATCAGAGTCGAAGAATTGGTAGTAGATTGTAAAATTTTTTAATGGACAGTTAATGGTGGTTATCATAGCGTACGATTCAAGAGAGTAAATATTTGTTTTTTTTTATTTCTTCAGATCATAATAACGTCTTCTGAGGTTTTTGTATGGAGTTGCGACGTTCCGTCGCTGATATTGCTATAAAGCTTACCATAGCGATATACATAAAAATGGCGTTCGAAGCCATGTTAGTATTATGTAGTCAAGCGGCCAATTGAACCCCCAATATATGCTTCATGTTGCTGAAACTCCATCTTTTATTTCCCCTTAGATGCTATAATTTTTTACGACACCATAATTCAACGAATAATAACGAAGCTCAAACTTTGTGCACGCATGATGGACATAGTGTAGGTTTTTTATGTGTCAAGAGATAGCCGAAATAAAATAAATACAGTGTAATATTTTATTTAATTTCATTATTTTCAAACCACGTACTTAAACTGTAATTGTAAGTATACCAAATACTTCAAATTATATACATAAAGTAATTGACCCAAATAACTTTTTAAATCTGAAACAATACATAGTACTTTTAATTATATATAATGAATAAATGGCTCTAAAACTCAAAAATATTATTACACCATTAAGCTTAAATACATTAAAATAAATTAGCTTATATGAATATCAAACCGATGTCATATATACTATACAATATTCTAATAATATTATAATAATGTATAACAATCATTACAATATTGTTTGTATGAACTTGATTAACAAGAAAAATTATTCCATTATCTATATAAGCAATAATATCAAAATGTAAGTATAATTTCTTGCGCTATAATCTTTACAGATAAATCTCAAAAATCCAACTCAAAAATCTACATTTCGAAATGCATAAGGTCTATTATATTTAACTCTTGAGAATAAATCAAATTCTTAAAAATGTTGTATCATTATAAACGATATTCTACAAATAATTTTATTGGCATTAATTTGAATGAATGACGCATCTATCTCACTCATTCAATTCTTTTATTAATTTCTTAACCTCTTCTTTATGTACCTCACTCTTAATTTAACGTTGCGTTCTACATTTTCTCACATTTATTTTGTCACCCTTCTGGCTTACTCTTTTATCTTATTAATTATTCTTAAATGAAATAATGTCATAAATAGATGATGTTAAATAAATAAAAACACTATATTAAACATATATTACTACGCTCAAAAGCTATTGAAAAAATTGCACAGGCTCACAAACAAATATATTTTTGTACCTTTATTGTTATAGTTTTAGAGTTTCCGCATTGTTTTGAATTCAAAGGGAAAAAATAAAAGTTTCATCTACAAAAAATACACGGAACTTGAAAAATCTATAATGAATCCAAATTGTTCGTAGTTTTTTCTTTTTTGTCTTTCGCTTTTATTTAATAAAAATTCTTAAATTTGACTCCGAATTCTGAAGGATGAGATATTTTAGCGTAAAAAAGATCGTATCAACCTAGATCTTAAAATGCATAGAGTTAAATTACTCTCAATTGAAGGTATTTCAAAAGTTTTTAGGTTAGCTACGACAGGCCTTAGTGACAAGTAAATCATTATTGTTGATTAGTTCGCTTTTTTGACGATCAACAATATGCTTCCGATTATCACAATTGATCGGTATAATTTCTGAAAATAATGTTTCCAATTTTTTTTTACAAATGACGATTGATTTTACCTCATTACCTCAAAGTATCCATTTTAGTTATTGATGCAATATTTCCTATTGATATAGGTTTGGTAAAGCGAATCATCGGTGGTCGCAATGTTGAGCATGGTTCCTTTCCGAATGTGGTAAGAGTGCATGGTTTGAAAATTACGGACATGACAGTAGACTTTGTGATCTGCACTGGTGTTCTCTATAATGAAAGATGGGTTACAGTTGACGGAGACTGTGTTTTCGGAATACGTTTTAGAGAAATGCTACCGTACATAAGAGTATTGGCAGGCCAATGGAATCACACTGAGACGGAAGAGTCTATGCAGCGGCGGGGTGTTGTTGTTGCTCGTGTGTACAAAGACTCCGATAACACTGAGTAAGTCATTACACATTCAGATTTTTTATTATTAATTTTTTATGTTATTTTTAAACGATTGAGATACATTTTACTTGATGTACTTTTGTGAAAATTCAATGTGTTGAAAAAAAAATTATGTAAAGTAAATGTTATCGATTCCAACTTCGCCGAAAAAAAACTTGAAGAAAAATACCATTATTTATATTGCATTGTAGATAACTCTTTGTATTTGGCGTATTTCTTATAATTATACATATATTGTATTTTATATACTTATATGAACTTTTAATGTCCTTATATTTGCCAATGAATACTAAACATAACTTCCAATGACAGAATTTGACTTACAATCATCCAACTATTAATGACTGTTCCGTTGCTATTAGATTTTGTGAATAAAGTTATTCTGATACATCAATAAGCTATTTAAGTTTCTGGATTAGTCCCATTTAAAAAATGATGCAATAGTATTCGGAACTGCGCGTATAGTATTCAATTTTTTGCATTACTTTGAAATGCTTAAGTTCATTCATGTGTATCACAAGATGAATATTTAGATTTGCCCTTAACATTGACTCCTAACACCAAAAATTAGATTAATTAAAGTTTTGTAACAATCCCCTAAATGTATTTTACTATTTAATATATGAAATAACAGTAGGTAACGATTAAGTTTTTAAACAATTTTCAGTGATACCGTTACATAATATTTATACCCAATATTTATTAATGTGTATATAAGCAGTAGACAAAAGCACAATTAAAGTATACCCAACATTGATTGTAATTTTTACGGTTGAAAGAATTGTATATTTATATTTGAAAAAATTACGCTGTAAATTAAAAACAAATTATGTTATGTCCTTAATACTGGGAGATTTCTTGATATTTATTATGACCTTTAATTCACAATTCTACCATTATTTTGAAACAGGTATTTGAATGAACTTCCATATATATATATATATATATATATATATATATATATATATATATATATATTATTTTTAAACTATATGTTGATACTATTGCATATTATAATGCACAAGATGATTTTTTATAAGATATTGAAAATAGTAATGTACATTAATTGTCTAAAACTTTTCAGATTTGGTAATTCTATTGATTTAGGCTTACTTAAAGTACGTGATCCATTTATAATGGGTCCTTACGTAGCAGCGTTTGAATTTTCAAGAAATTCTGAGTACCCTTCAGGACGTGTAATAATAGTTGGTTGGGGATCTGCATCAGTTCAGCAAGCTCAAAGGCGACAATTGCCAGATGTTGCACAGATCATAGAAGAAAATGTGTTATCGCAAAGTCAATGCAAAGAAGCTCTAGAAGCAATGCGTAGACGGAGATATATCTTTACGAATACTGATTTTAACGCATTTAATTTCTGTACAGGAACATATACAGAACTAGTAAGGGGTGGGGCTTATGTAAGTATATATTATTTCATAAATTATGCTATAGTTCAAAAATTTTAATTCTATATACACAGCAATGAAACATTATTCGTATATGCTCCCATGACATTCGCACGATTCAGCTGATTTGGTTCTTATTGTAAGTTTATTCAACAATTGTAAATACACCCTACGCATTTCCGATGAGCATTCCCTTGAAAAAACTGAAAGATCGATAAAAAGAGTACATGTATTTCGACACAATATGTCCGTCCCCGTATACAAAACTTATTTCTGTTTGCTTGGGCCGACACGGACCAAGAACTGTTATGCATGTTACTTTTTCTAGGACGGCTAGTCATGCGTTATTGCGTACTTTCATTCCACTCATGCCAGTCTTTCTTTCTTCTCAATATTACATATTCATTCAATCTTCCAATAATTAATCAGTTCATTGGTCCAAGCCAATATTTATACACGATTATTGATCAACTGTGAGATATCTACGTTCATAATCGGAAGTCTAATAACGTTCCATGAAATGACCATTCATAAATTTTAATCGAGCTCTAGTTAAATGTTCAACAAATAGTCATACACCAAAAATATTTACTTCCATCATCTTAAACCGAATCACGGTATCTACAATCGAACGAGATTACCCTCTTCATCGTGTAAAATTACCCATGTCACCATGCTTCTTCTACATCCATCGACCTATATACGGAAGGAGCTACTTTGTCTACCACTCCCTTTTGTTCATTATCCAACGCATTATCTGAAATTTTTTTCGACCTTCTCCCGCAACGTCTTCTCTTCCGATGATCTGGGTTCGATCATAAATTCTCTCAAGTCGTCAGTAGATCAATAGAAATTACTCCTGGGATCACGAAAACTGCATCGTATGAACGATTCAATATACAAATTCGATTTTCAATACGACCATACAATAAATATCTTTAATATCATTTGAATGTCGTTTTAACATTTATCGCAACAACTATAACCTCTGATTCATACTACAGGATCGAAGAGGAAGCACTCATACCTAGTTTACGTACCTTGTGCTCAGAGTTATTCGACTTGACCATCAAAATATCTAAAAATATTTTCTCATGTGTGACAATATTATTATCATCTTCATATAAGTAAAAACACTAAAATATTTAACCTTGCTTTTGTTTTTACTTCTGTGAATTTTTATTTTTGTAACCATTTCTTCTGATCTTTTAATTAAGTTCGAACAAAAAATTTGTATACGATCATCTAATGTTAAATTAGAAGAATGAACTGTAATATTTTATTATTTAAAAGAAAATATAAAGAGAAGTATTACTGATATGCTCATATACTTTATGTTTTACACTAAAAATAATATAGAAATATTTATATGCAATAAATGAACGAAATAAAAATTACGGAAAAAATATAACCATAATAATCGTTGAATGCTGACCTTTCGCTATCGCGGTGAAAACCGTCTGATACTATCCCTGCAAAGCCCTCTGACAGACGTTCCGTAAAGACTACATTTTTTACTCACCTATGCTTGAAGAACGCTCAAACTATGCTACTCTTCTATATGACATATTTTTGACAGCTTAGTAAATAGTGCCATTTCTATCGTTCTATCGGGACCACGAGGCCCAACTTTAGAAGCTGTGAATTTCTGTTTTACCATTTGCATAAGACGCATTACTGTCCTTTCCTTTTCTAGGAAAGGCTTATCATTTTTTTAAATGTACGACTTCTAGAAGATACAAGTAAATTTTATAGAGGTGATATAAACATTTTAGAGTTTTAAAATTGAAAAAACCCACTATCGTTCGAATATTAAGATTAAACTTGTTTTAGGTATTTAGTTGTGAGTAAAAAAAATCTATAAAAAAAGTCGAAAATTTTTCGGTATTTTAAAATGCTTCCAATTTTTAATTTTATTTTACTTCTACTATCCGTCTTTTCTTCATTACCATTCGATGTCATATTTTATTAAATTTATATAGTAGTCTAGTCAATAATTTGCTGCAAATTTAACTACTATTAAGACAGAATATTTGTAATATTATCAACTTTAAGATAGAAATGTCGAAATTTGCTCAAAAAATATTAGTGCTAAAAAAATATCAGGTATGTGAATAAGTCTTTCCCGTTTTTTTTCAAATTTTGAGCCTTTATTATGAAAAAATGGTTACAAATGAATTATTGAAAGTATTGGCCATCGCTAGCTACAACTTTTTCCCATCTTTCTGGCAACATACGAATCCCGTTGCGAAAAATTTCGACCGGTTTGGCCTCTATCCAGTCATCCACCCATTTTTTGGCTTCCTCGTAGGAATGGAAGTGCTGGTCAGCCAGGCCATGTGTCATCGATCTGAAGAGATGGTAATCAGACGAAGCAACGTCTGGACTATACGGCGGGTGGGGTAGGACTTCCCATTTGAGCGTTTCTAAGTATGTTTTCACCGGCGGTGCAACATGTGGGCGAGCATTGTCATGTTGCAAAATAACTTTGTCGTGCCTGTCGGAGTATTGTGGCCGTTTTTCTCGCAGTGCGCGGCTCAAACGCATCAATTGTCGTCGATAGACCTCGCCTGTGATCCTTTCATTCGGTTTCAGAAGCTCATAGTAAACCACACCTAGCTGGTCCCACCATATACAGAGCATGAGCTTGGCGCCATGAATATTTGGCTTGGCCGTCGATGATGATGCATGGCCGGGTAGTCCCCATGATTTTCTTCGCTTCGGATTATCGTAACGTATCCACTTTTCATCGCCAGTCACGATACGATGCAGAAAACCCTTTCTTTTCTGTCGCTGAAGCAGCTGTTCGCAAGTGAAAAAACGCCGTTCGACGTCTCTCAGCTTCAGTTCGTACGGCACCCAATTTCCTTGCTTTTGGATCATTCCCATGGCTTTCAAACGCTTGGAAATGGTTGTTCGGTCAACTCCCAATGCTTCAGCAAGTTCTTCTTGCGTTTGACAAGAATATTCATCAAGCAAAGTCGCCAATTCTCGATCTTCAAAGATTTGCGGCCGCCCGGAACGCTCCTTGTCTTCCACGTCGAAATCACCGCTTTTGAAGCGTCGAAACCATCCGCGAACACTTGAATCATCGACACAACCTTCTCCATAAGCCTCCTGAAGCAATCGATGCGTCTCGGCAGCAGATTTCTTCAAATTGAACCAATAAAGTGAAACTTCCCGCAAATGACGTCGACTCGGCTCAAATTTCGACATTTTCACGATATCAAAAATTTATGATGCGAAAAAATTTTAACTAATGTGTTAGTATGGAATTGTTGACATATGAATAAGCTTTGATTATGACATATGCAACCATTGAATACTCGCACAGTATTGGTGGCGCCATCTCTTACAAAAAACGGGAAAGACTTATTCACACTCCTAATATGTTAACAAATTATTTTTCTAATTACAAAAATTTCCATTTGTTTTCTGTTGTCTATCATTTGAAATTTCGAAAAAAGTAGAATTTTATTATAAACTCTTGTCTATTTGACACACATGTGAAATTAGATTTCAAAGTTAAACGAATCGGTGAGAAATTTCTTGCGTTTAGGTATCTCTTTTCAGAACATATAAAATTCCATTACTTGGTATTTAGAGAAAATATGTATTACTTGTGAAATAATGCAACTATGTACAATCAGTCAAGTAAGAGTGTGGTTGACTTTACTGACAGGTAATGAAAGATTTCGCTCTAATTCCTTCGCGAGCCGATAGAGGCAGCCGAAAGGGCAAAAAATGACGAAGAAAGAATAGCGAATCTGTGTTCTAATCGAATAGCTCGAATCCTGCTTTAACACTGCGGCAAAGACAAGAAAATTTAATGGCAAAAGCTTTAGATATATCCTACGAAACTCTCCCAACCCATCTTCGTACCCATGGCCTGAAATGGTGTAAAACAATGAAGAAGTCTCTGTTGACTGAAAAACATGTGACAAAGCGACTCGCTCGGGCGCATAAGAATATTGATAGAGATTTTGAAAATGTCTTTTTTACTGATGAATGTTCTATATGGGCACATTGTGTTCTCACGCAAGCCTGATCAACTTCTAACAATAGGTTTGTTCAGTGGACCGAAAAACATGCCGAGAAAATGATAAAAATCTATAAAAAGTCTTTACTGCAAGCTACTAAACGATGGTTCATCAGAAAAAATGAAGATTGGATTCTGCAGGAGGACAACGATCCTAATCACCACAGCAATTGTACTAAGTGAAAGAATCAATCTGGCATCGTTACATTGGATTGGCCGTCGCAGCACCCGATGCAAACCATATTAAAAATATATGGGCATGTATTAAACAAAAGCTTCGTGAAAGATTTCGGATCTGGAGATCGTTACCACTAGAATACGCCGTCAAATTAGTAGAAAGCATGCCTCGGGGATGCCAGGCAATTATCGACGCCGGCGACGACTGAACACATTATTGGCCGAATTGTATCATCATTTGTAATGTGTACAATATATATATATATATATATATATATATATATATATATATATATATAAATGAAAGTTTAATCAAATAAATTTTTTTATAAATTAACACGACTACACTCATACTTGACAGACTGTAGAACTTAAAAAACGTTGAATATAAATACAGTAAATATATATTTATTTTGCATAGGGGGATCGTGGTTCTCCAGTGATGGAAGAATGCGCACCAGGTCAGTACAAAGTTATTGGGATTCATTCCACAGGCAATCCTAACCTTAATCTGGGAGTACACACTCTAATTGGACCCTTTGTTCATTGGATTGAAACGGAAATTGCTGCTTTTCCTGATCCATAATATACTTCTTATTTATTAATCTTACCGACTTATATATAATCATTTGTTTTTATAAATTCAATATAGATTAAATTCAAAATGTGTTTACGACTTTCAAAAAGCAGAAAAATTAATTTTGTTGAAGTGTTTAGGCACATTTAGAAGACGGGAAAAGTGCCTTTTTTTATGTTATTTAACGTCGCTCTATTTATGCTTCCAAATATTGCTGCTAATCAGCAACGGAGGTCTACGATGTGTTTGTAAACAAAGCACATGTAAATTACTAAAGTGGTGCTTGTGTCAAGCGGCCGAGACTGGGATTTGAACTCGGATCACCAAGTTCCTAGTCCTTCGCTCTAGCGATCGAGCCATCGTAGGCCTCTAAAACTGCCTTTTAATATTAGACTTTATTATTTATAGAAAATGTTTTGGAATTATAATAATAGTTTTGTAAAGAAGATGAATGTTTTTAATGAAAATAGAAAACAAGAACAAAAAAATAACAACACCCGCAGAAATCTATAAATGGTGATAATAATAGTCTGTATTAAATTAATGATGAATTTAATTCCATCTTCATAAATTGTAGTGTATATTAATTGGATCTGCCTCTTGACGTATGTATATTGGAACATGAAAACAATATCTTTTGCATTTGAACTGGTTCAATTGAAATTGAAATAATCTAATTTTTCAATTTTCTAGATCTGGTTTTTATTTATTTTTCATCATCGCTAATGATATTTTACGTGTTAATATATGTATATTTGTTTAACTCTATATGATTAAAAATTTGTTATTATTTTGTTTTTATTATTTGTATACTGTATCCAACGAAAATCTGCTTTAAAATAAGGAACACTACATTATAACACGGAAATAAAATCAGTACACAACTTGCGAAAGACATCTGTGCATCTTCTATCATATTTTTCAATGCTAAATTCAAATATGTATGTTCATTAATAGCATTCGAAAACTACCACAGTTCAAATCTAAAAATTAACTAGTATTTTAACGTTCTTATTGTCTTTATAAAATAATATAATTATAATTATAATCACATTGTCTATTCTTGTTTATAAACACCTCCCTAGTTTTAAAATATAAAATTTTTCAACAAAGAAAACATATAAAAAATAAAATAAATAGAAAATAAATAGAGGGGGTAATTCTAAATAAGTACAGTCTAACTGTTTTTGTAATTATAATTATATTATTTTATAAAGATATGACAGCGTATAAATATTATAAGAGCGATAAAAATATTTATCAATTAGCTTACAATAGTCAACATCAGTATAATTTTAAATTTGAAACCTAAAACTCCCAACCTACAAATCAAATGTCCACCAATCTCAACCTCACTAATTCAAGCCTGACAAGAATACAAATCTACAAATCGTAATTGCGCACATACACCAAGCCAAAAATCTCTAATTATCAATTAAATTTTTTGTAAATATAGAAAACTCATGACATACTAGATCAAAGTTTATTAATTTATCTATTTAGTTATAAATTAAATACTAATGTCAACTTTTGTACCTATAACTTAATACATTTTATATATGTACTTATAACATTTCTGTCAGCATATTCAATATGTTTGGAATTTGAGCTCGGTATACGTCTGTATCTCGGTAAAAGGGCAATCTATAGTCCCTTAAGAAAATATATTAAATAAATAACTCAATAAATATATTGTTTCATAATCTGCATCAAAATGAATTGTTTTTTTAACAATCAATTTTTCTCAATAAGCTTACTGTCTTTTTCATTCGACTTCTTTTATTCTCAGTCTATCATTAGAAATATAATCGATTAATCATACATCACTTTCTACATCGTTGTTATCAACGCAAAACGTTTTCGACGCTCCGCAACATCTCTCGCAATCCTTCTTCCCTTTATTGTCATCTTTCTTTCGCTATTGACGACTGCGTGGGTGTCTGAACTTATATCAACACCGTTCGACCTGAACCATACAGAGGTCGGACATTGTAATCTAAATACATTGGATTAAGACGCCTATATAGCGTATTAATCTATGTGCCCGTGTACACACACGCCCTGGCGCCATATATATATCATGTCTTGTCTTTCTCTACATTCTTTATCTTTTGGTCACGAGGAGCTGATTCAACGATTTGACATTCCATTTGGCCTTCAAAAAGCCGGCTATTCCCTTTGTTTATATAATTTTAATATTAATGTAGTAAGAAACATTCGATTATATGATAAAAGATTTTAGGCAAACGATGAAATAATATATATTCAGGATCGCCTTTGGTACGATGGAGGATTTTTCTGCAATGTAGATATCTATGGAAGTCTGAATAGGCCACGATATATCGGAGAAGCACTACGCCCAAATTCATCTCTTTTCCGAAATAAGCGCTCCCGCTTTATGCCGCCCAAGTCTCGCGTAACGTGTGATAAGGAGAGGGAGGAGGCAAAGCTTTAATTGTCTTATCGGGAGACGAAGTGAGAGGCACTACTCTAACAGCCGGTGCTTCCACGTCAAACTTGCACTACAATACAAAAGGTCTCGTTCTAATTGCAGTTTCGCTTAAATATGCATAGTTATATATGTTTATATACAGCAGAATAGCTATAACGTAGAGGTGTACATTGAGGGAGACAAATTATAAGAGTTTATTCGCGTTCGGTTGTAATTCAGAATTGAGAAGGGGAGGAGATTGCGAAGTGTCAATCGAGAGTTGTGTTTGAACACGGGCTCTATACTTTTTAAAGTAATGCAGCAGTGCTTGTTCGGCGCGCTTTGGATAACTTACCTCTATTGTGCTCGCCTGCCGGACTCTCGTGACTTACGGAAAAGAGAATGATTTTCTTTTATGAGACAACTTTTTCTCTTTCTCTCTTTCTCCTTCTCTCTTTTTCTCTCGCTCTTTCTCTCGCTCGCTCTCTCTCTCTCTCTCTCTCTCTTTCTCTCACTGCGTCCTCTTCCTCTCTATCTCTCTTTTTCTCTCTCGCCATCTCTCCCTATCTTTAGAAGTTACGAGTACTCTTAGCCAGAGGATTTTGAAGCATGGAAAAATAAGTTTTTATAGCTGTTCCAGTTGCATTAACAACTGAAATTGAATATGCGTGTTCTAGCTATTAAATAATGAAATTTTGCTGAGTGAAAGTCTTTTAAAAGAATAGAAAGTGGAATGCGATATAGTTTCAGATAATTAGAAAAGTATTACTATATAAAAATACTATTCTAAAATTATTACTCTTATAAAAACATGTTGAAAGTACCAAAATCACTGGATAGTTGAAATTTTGAAGTTAGAGTGTTGAAAATTTGTTTTTCCCGCTGCAGTTGTGTGTTTTCTTTGAAGCTTAGAGATAATCGTATTTTTTTTCTCGTATCGATAACAATCTGTATAGAAAAATATCAGCTTAAACTTATCAAAATTAAATTACTCGTTAAATTAAAAAAAATTTCTTATTGAGTGCTAGAAGTTCTTCAAGAAGGTTTATTGAATCAGAAATCTCTATTCAGATTGAGTGGTACAAATGATTTTCTGAACGCGGAGAGACTGACAAAAATTGGTGACATCGTAGCCGAGGAATTCGACACAGCCGTTCTTTTCTTATGAATACCTCCAATGCAGAGTACCCATGGATTGTTACATCAATACGAATAATAAATTGACTTATTTGAATTTAGTTAGAGTGATAATTTAAATTTTTTCTATTATAATACGTGTAATAATACCCAAAGAATAATGAAGAGAAATCTGTAGAAATAATGAAAAACATTTTTAATTTTATGCACTAATTTTTTTATTGTCTGTTCTTCGGTTTATTTGATTAAATATTGCTATTTTTGACAAATATAAACTTTTATTGATGTAGTGCTGTTCGAAGACAGCGAATTTTATATAAATTATCGTTTCAATATTTAATAATACTTTCAAATATTCAAATAGAGAGCATAATTATTAAATAAAACTTTTTATTTAACAATCAATTTTTAATAATCTCGACATTACTATAATTATATAACATGCATTTGTTTGTGATAAGTTCCTTTTTGAAATGAATCGTTGATAAGGAATTCGGAAAATTATCAAATATCTTTTCATCTCGACATTTCTTTCTCAATCTACTGCTTTGAATTACGAATAAACCTGTATATTCTAAATGAAATTTTGGAAATGTCAATATACAGTATGCAAACATTAAATATTCATTTAGCTAAAATAATAGAATGTTGTATCTAAAACTTTCATATATATTATAACCTCTGTATTCATTCTTTAAAAGCTGACTTTTTATTTTATTATTTTATATAAACCACAACCCGTTAAAATATATGCATCTGAAAAAAATTGCTAAGCAGAAAATACATCACTTTTATTACATCGCATTTTACGAGTCTATACGCATTTTTTAGAGAAATACGAAATTGCAACGCCATGGAGCAGAAATACCTTCGTGTTATCTCGTCGTGGAAGGGGAGGGTGAGCGCTAGCGCTGACCAACAAATAAATATGGTCTATTCGTGCAAAGTCTAAAAACTATATAAAAAGAATAAAGATATATAAAGGAATAGAATAAGAAGCTTATGGCTATAGATAGCTAAATAAAGAAGGAAAGAGTCAGCAAATATATCAGGCGACAAAAACAATCGGAGTTCGGAAATTTCGCCTGGCTATCGTATCGTTTACTCGAATAACCATGAGTCTCGACTCTCTCCCATGCCGATGCCGTAGCTAGTAAATGTAACTTACTGTACACCTTACCGAAGCTACTGCTAAGAAAATTAAAAGGAATTAATAAGTTTTTTTTAATTTTCTTTAAATTAGCTTCAATTTATAAACTTTGAAAAGATATGTCAGTAAAATGTAATTAATATTATTATACATATATAGATAAAATATTATTATACATTTATAGATAGAATCAAATAACCAATGCGATTAATTTTTGAAAATAATAAAAAAGTATCGCATGCCAATCATTGGTAAAATTACCATTCCTATAAAATTCTCAAGCTTAAAAATCTCAAAGTTATCATAGACGTAATCCTATCGAGCGAGAGATTCAAAGAACTCCAACGAATTTGAGGTAAAACATGCAACTATTATATTATTCACCAATTGCTCAAACTCTTAAGAGCGAATTTCATTTTGCATATACTTTCGAAATTGAATTTGCGCAGAATGTAGTAAAATTTACTCCTTTTCTAAATTATCCAAGATCGAAATATCTAATCAAAAAAAGCGTTCTCAAATAAAAGAAATTTTAAAAATTCAAAGGTTTTATCTCGAGCAGCAGTTGAAGTCTGTGGCTATACGCTCTCATCTCTCCTGCTTCACAACAGTTCAGCGAACACTATGTAAACTAAAGAGTCTATCACCTACTATATATAAAATAGTACAAAGTAAGCTTGAGTTGAAAAGAGAATTCGAGCGAGCGTACTTTAGCCGGGGAAAAAGATAAATTCGGTCAGCAGCGAAATCCGCTTGCGTGCTAGGCCATTTCGCATCGATAGATATATACATGAAATCAACGTCGCTTGCAGGGAGCAAATGAATTCAGGCGAATACGCACCTCCGTGTGCGCGCGCGCCAATTGCAGCTTTGTAAAGGAACGAGATGAGAGCTTTGGATTTATCGTCGAAGGGAGCAAGATGAGAAGGAGATTTTTAATAAGTTCTGTCGCTATCGTCCAACGTTATTGGAACGAAGTTATTATTAAAATTTAGTGCTCATGTTTGTTCAACAATTCCGGACTTTCCAAGCGAATTTACTTCACGAGTACTTTTAATGATTGATATTTAATATTTCAAAACAATATGGCTTTAGATTTCTGATTATTTTATAGGAATTGGTTTTGTTTTACAATCATTAAATTATACGTGTAATAAAAGAAAAATCGATTTCCGATATCCTTCAAGTTATTATACATTAATAGATAATTATATGTATATATTTACAGTTTTCGTTGATATATCTATGTATATTATGTATATTAATAAAGAAAATAAATCATGACTTAATTCTTTAATTAATTATAAAAGAACAAACTGGTCATATTTATATAATATATATTGATATTCTATGAAATAATTAATTTTCAAAATTCATAATTTAATAGTTTTTTAATGTATATATTATTATTATTATTATTATTATTATTATTATTATTATTATTATTATCATTATCATTATCATTATCATTATCATTATCATTATCATTATCATTATTATCATTATCATTATCATTATTATTATTATTATTATTATTATTATTATTATTATTATTATTATTATTATTATTATTATTATTATTATTATTATTATTATTATTATCATTATCATTATCCGCAATACGGTGGGGAATTCGATTGTACTTAAGTTGATCAATTTTTATTTATCTCTCTATGTTTTTTTCTGTGATAAGGAAATCATGATGTGATAAATGAATATGAAATAAATGTACTTTGAATGATATATTTATTATATGAATATAAATATTAATATGCTAATTTTTCTATTTATATACATATTACGGTTTGTCACCACGAGGTGTCAGACATATCTATACTTAAAATATAATATCAACTAAAAATGCTAATGTATTCACTGCGGCTTTTTGATTCTGCAATGCTTATATGTTAGAGCAGCTAGAAAGAGTCATCCATGATATTTCGAACTTTACAAAGCTATCGTAAGCGTAATCCCCATAAGTGCTTAAGTATATATAAATCCTAGGTTTTTGTTTTTTAAATTAGAACAATATTGCAGAGTTTTATGGAACCCTATGTACGAAGGCTGGCGATGCTTTGCTTCAGCGAGATGCTCGGGCAGATCTACGCCTGGGAGTATCTTTTCAAGGCTCTTTCATTAAAATAAAGAATTTTTAAAATGAATGCACTACTCAATGACGCAATGGAAAATATATAGCCAATAAATTTTTTCATGTTCTGTATTGCTTGCAAAAATATCAGAATATAAATTATCAATGAAGATTTTTATCCAAATAAATATTGAATAGGCCACTTTCTATTTTTTACTTTTTACTTTGGATTTCATAATGAAAGATTCGGAAACATTGGAATACCACGTGTCGATCAATATCGTTATCATACAAAATTGTAATCCGCTATGCTAATTAGTCATGTGGAAATTAAAATCAGTGATCTTGAAAGCCCCTAAATTTTAAAAGTCTTTCTAATTAATTAATTAATCTGACAATTACAGCTAATATTTCGACTCATTATGAATTCAGTCTGAAAAACGCTCGCTTCTACTTTGCTGGTAACAAGAATGAATTTTAATTATTTTAATGTTAGTTTTCCTAGAAGAAGGCACACAAAAACATCGGATTGAAATCTATAATCTGTATTTCTCCTATTTTCATCAACCATAAAAAATAAACTACTTACGTTCCGCTGTGACGCAAAGTAGCAATGGTTCATTCAAAGATTTTAAATGTTTATATTTAAGTTTAATGACAGACAGCTTCATTAACCGTAAAATACACATCTGCGCGACACAGTCCTTAATACCTTAATATTTTTATATACTAATCTTTTCTTATAGATTCAAATAAACTACAAATATAATTAAAGCCCAACCATAAATCATGGCGATCCAAGAGTAATCGTAAAGCAAAAATGCCGAGACTTTGCGAGACATCAATAAGCAAATTGCGATACGTCAGGACAACCCCCGATGCAATGAATCTCTAATTACTTGATGGTTACGACAGCTTTGACTACTCGAGACGCGTCTATCGTTATAAACACCTCTCTCTCGCGCGCGTGTTTTAACGTCGGATCCAAAGCGATTTCCAATTAAACAAGCGACGTCCGATATTTAAACAATCAGGCCAGATACGCCCGGAACGCTAGCGCCAGATACGCCCGCTCCGATTCCTGCGTCTCGCTGTTGAGAAAATTCCACGTACTCGTCAGTGCCCGGATTCTTGCTCAGTTAGGAAGAATCACGGGAACGAATGAATGGGTGAAGGGGATAAAAGTATCGAATGGTAGCAAAAAGAAAAAACATTTGAACCACGCATAAGTTCATTCTGTTCATGATGTAGAAATGCTTCCGGCCATACGATAATCTCTTTAAAACTTTTTTCCCTGTTTCTCAAATGATTTTAATGACAATAGCTGGACGTTTCATACGTTCCTATTACGTACGCACGCGCAATATATATGTTATCTGCATCCATATATTCTGTATGCATTATTCTCTACATTCAAATATTTCTAGAAAAGTCATATTTTAAATATTAATTAAAAAAAATGCTTGGACGATTATAGTTATTGAGAATCATTCACAATGCTTATTAATAAGTCCAATATATATAAGATAAATTCGATATGCATTTTATCTCATTTATATTTCATTTTATTTATATTTATTTATATTTCATTTATATTTATCTCATTCATATTTTATTTCTCATATTTAACGCGAGCTCTTTTCCTCTCACTCTATTTCTATCTTTCTCTGTTTCATGTTTCAAAAATTCTATATTATTCTATATTATTCTGTTTTATATACATGTATATTAATTTGGAAATTATTCACAATAAAAGTATTATTACGGTGTTCGTTCGTCATTGTGTTTCTTGCTTGGTTCTTTAATTTATTATTATTTAATATATTAATATATATATATATGTTAATATATGAATGTAAAGTAATAAGTATCAAAACTTTAAAATTAAGGTTTTCAATGTTAGGCAATGCAAATAATGTTTTATATAAAACTGTATCATACACATGCTGTTATATTTATAATTTTGTACGTTTAATTAAAACATTAAATAATTATGAATTCAAGAACCAAGCAAGAAATACAATGAAGAACGAACACCATAATAATACCTTTACGGTGAATAATTTCCAAATTAATATACATTTATATAAAACCTCTCGAATTTTTGAAACATGAAACAGACAAAGATAGAAATAGAGTGAGAAGAAAAGAGCTCGCGTTAAATATGAGAAATGAAATATGGCTAGACAGTAGCGCCACCGACGATATAGAACCCCCTACGTCGTACCAAAAGTATACACAGAGAGTTGAACATGGACGTTCACGTACAATACATTAGAAAACTTTCGAGCTGAAATGTACACAAACATACACGCACACACATACGTGCACTAGTATTTGCGACACATTTCACCCGGCGTTATTTCAATTTTCCGCGCGAACCAGCTTTGTTCGTTTGTCGCCCTTTCTCTCTCTCTCTCTCTCTCTCTCTCTCTCTCTCTCTCTCTCTCTCTCTCTCTTACTATATCTCCGGAGGTCAAATCTATGGTATATAAGAAAAATACACTTGTCGATGTAGAATAAAAAAAATCCTATTGTCAGTACGCCGCTTCTACCACACGAATTTTCGTAAACAAATTTATTGCGAATCAGCATGAAGTTTTCGGTCTTCTTTGAAAAGCATCATAAAAAAATAAGAGCAGCTCCCGCGCGTAGGCAAATTATGAATGCCATTCGATATAGTTTTATTATAGAAGCCGTACATTTTTTATTTATATTCTAATTTATTTATAGTAAAAAATAAACACGAAAAATAAATGCGCAATAGGCAGAATATTTTTTTGGCTTGATTCGTATAAAAATGATTGATCTCAATTATCAAACACTACATGATAAACGTGGGCTTATAAATTTAAATATTTTTCTGAATATAAAAATTATTTCAGTAATTGTTAACTGCATAAAATTAAATTAACAAAAGTTTCTTTCTACAGATTTTTTATAGGATTATATGATTTAATTTTAATTTATTTAAATTTTAGTATTATTATTCAAACGTTAACTATTTCTGTAGATCAGTAAATTTTTATTTCTATATTATTACTTCCAACGAATCTTCTTTTACTAAACTCGCAACACAAATTTTTTACGCTATTCTTATCCTGTGAGTGCGCTAGGTCGATGCACCCACAGCAGCAATATATACAAACAGAAATTAGGTCACGAATCTACGTGACCCCAGTTCTCTCTTTTTCGCGCCCTCCTCTCTCTCTCTCTCTCTCTTTCCCTCTCTCTAAATATATGTATATATATATATATATATATATATATATACACCTTTGTTTCTGCCTTTGTGTGTCTCTTTGAGTTTCTCATTCGCTATAAAGTTATTGCTAAAAGAGCAAGAAAGACAGAAAACAAGGAAAAAGCAATCAAGTACGAATATATATATATATATATATATATATATATATATATACACACGTGCGGGTGGGTGTGTGTGTATGTGCGTGTATTTTATATCATTATTTTATATCCCTATCGCTGATACATTTAGTCATGACCTCGCACTGATGGAATGAATTTGAAGATTACCTCATTGCGAAGTTTGCGTTAGAATTAAAAATGATATCTGACTGATATCACATGTGAGGACGAACAGTAAATAGATGCTCTGTATAACAAGAGTTAATACAAAAACATTTCGACCAGTCTGTCTCAATTTTTGATAAAACGTTCTCGTGGCAATATTCAAGCTTTAAACAGAATAGCTAGCAAAGGGATGAATGCCAATGCTCGTTACATAATTTTCTCTGTGCGCAAATTTCGGTATAAAGTATATAACTACATCTAAAATTTAATAAATTTAACTAATAGACCCGACTTCCAAATGATGCTGCGTAATAAAAGAAGATTATTGGTCATTTTTCGCAATTATCGAAGTTTCTAAATGAAAAATCTCATAAGGGCTTAAGCGAGCTCATGTTAAATATTGATTCCTATTTCGATACTATGACTTTCTTTTAAAATGAATCAAAATGAATCTAACGTATTTGATCGCGTAAAAAAACTCTTAAACAATTTAAGAAGGTTTTGATTACGTAAATTTTCAATCTTCAAGTGAAATAATCAATATTAAGGAAGACATTACTGAAAAAAAATAAATTATTTTTATTTACGTCGAATTATAAATTTTTTGATAAATTACGTACCAAAGATCAAAGTTTGATATT
The DNA here is from genome assembly GCA_018907035.1 of Sycobia sp. Sy_11. Taxonomy (NCBI): domain Eukaryota; kingdom Metazoa; phylum Arthropoda; class Insecta; order Hymenoptera; family Epichrysomallidae; genus Sycobia; species Sycobia sp. Sy_11. Next base: position 2,375,462 of record JACCIC010000036.1, read on the forward strand.
TTTATTTACATTTTTGTACTTTTCAAGTTGTATAAATTAAAAAAATATCAACGCCAAATCAATATATTAAAATATTATTTAATATTATCTTAATATCTCGAAGTCACAATTTTCAATTACAATTAAAACTTTTTTACATTATAAGATGTAGCTTACAATTATCAGTATGGCACAATTTCATTTAAATATCTTTGTAAAATTCTAGATTTTAAAAATCGATCTATTTGCAGATCTATGTTTGGTAAAACTAAAAACAAATCCTGTTTATTCAGATTTATTGTACAGCTTTATTTTTGAAGTATACAGTGTTGTGGATTGCTGATTCTCGCCTCAGACAGTAATAAAAATGGGTTGGAAATGTTAGTTTGTGAAGGTCGCGATAAGGAATACAAAATAAGACGAAAAGGGAGAAAAAGAGAGAAGAAAAAAATATGGTGTAACCAAGTTTGCCGAATGAAAAGCAGATGAACAGACATAGAAATATATATATATATATATATATATATATATAGAGAGAGAGAGAGAGAGAGAGAGAGAGAGAGAGAGAGAGAGAGAGAGAGAGAGATGAAAAGAAGAAAATAGAGTAAAGTTTGTAGAGCATTATTCTTTAACCTCGGGAAAGCGAGCTGCTATGTCTCTGTCTGTCTGTTTCTCTCTCTCTCTCTCTCTCTCTCTCTCTCTCTCTCTGTCCCTCTCTATCTCTCCACTAAGAAGAGGCAATTCTCAGGATGTGTTGTCCTGAAAAAGAGGGAGAAAAGAGGAAGGTAAGAAGAGATGAAGGGAGGCAAACTTTGCCATAATGGAGTGCGCCGACGACCAATTGCATAATATAAAGTTCACGATGAGCCGCTCCCTCCCCCACCCCACTCCCGACCGTTATTGAACCCCTTTTGAGTTAAAATCCTCGGGACGGCGTCGCGACGTGTTCTTCGCCCTGCCCCGAAAAATCCCCGCAAATATAGATCGCAAACACAAAGATGCGGGGCGAGGCGGGTCGACAAAATGTGCGCTTTTGCCGGGCTAAGTGGCCGAGTCTGCATTCGACTCCCTCCCCTCTTCTGCCCCAACCCAGATAACATTTACTTCCGCAATAATCGAACACCCCAAGAGAACCAACGGGATGGGGGGATTTTTGCGCAGGGTAGAGGTTAGCCCGATAATGAAAAGTGCGCTGAGTACTATAGGGCCAGATGAAGCCTTTGCAGGATTCTGGGCTATTTTAAAGCGGGGGTCCATACTAGAGATGAGAAAGTCAAAAAAATTATATGGACGAATATATAAGATACACTGAAAAATGTTATTAAAAAAATTCGAATTTATGTAAAGAAATAAAAACCTATTATTTAGCATTTCTTCTTGATGTTTGTGCAGGAAAATTTAAATGATCTAAAGTTAGATATTTTAATAACTTTTAGTCTACTATTAAAATAGGTATCAAAAAGATAAACTTTCGCGAACAAATGTCGAGCTTTTTATTATTTTGTTTAATAAGGAAAATCATCTTTCAGTCTCGTCATTTCTTGATGGAATTATTCAATGTAACCTATAAGCATAGAAAATAGCAAAGCATATGAAATTCAACACTAAGTTAATTGAATGAGAAAAGGAAAGATGACTATTCGATTGATAAAAAATAACGATGCTCTACTGAATGTTATCTAATTGTAAAAATTAAAAATTATACGTATAATATTCGAAACATATAAATTATACTTATAATTATACAAGAGAAGTGGAGTTTCTATAAATATAACATAAATTAATTTAGGATAAGGATAGAGTACATATAGTAGCACTGAAGGTTTTCATTTTAGTTCAGTCCTGGAATATAAACCGGAGCGTGGTCATTTAAGGTACATTTAAAATTAAGGTAGCGGGGGCAATCAAGTTGTCCTTTGCCAGCATATAATATAGATTATTTTATTTTATTATTATTTTATTTTATTATTTTTAATTTTTAATATAATTTATTGTAGTAATAAGCTCTATTTCAGATTCTTCGGGGGTGATAATAAACAAGGACAGTTTGACTATTATTATATCAGTATAATATATTATTGTATAAAGACTGTAAGACCGATAAAAATGTTTATTAATTTATTTAATTTTAAAAACATTTTTGTGCCTTAAATGTTGAAAGCTGTTAAAAACAAAATTAATGGGTAGCTATATTGATTTACTACAAAGCAATCGATATAGTAAAGTGTCAATTAACGTGCTTATTAGGAAGTACGCTAAACGATTTAGTAAATAGCTGGGTAAAAGGCCTTGTTAAATTATTTTCAACAATTCTAGAAAAGCTATTCTTCAGACAGAAACTGAAGGTCAAATATAATATTATAATATTGCAACCTATTTATCCAAATATTTTATTTTTTCTATGCTAATGATGCCTTAAAATATTAGGTATATTTAATTATACAGAGACATAATTGACTGTAATTAACATTTTAAGGCACATAGAGGTAACTTTATACGGGACCATTACTTGTACAAATTAATTATAAACAAGTATTAGTAAATAAAATTAAATCTCTTGATTTAAATCTATTATCATAAAATACGTAGTATATAAATATAAAAGCTTCACACTTAAATAAGCTTTACAACTTTCTGTTACGTGCGCTGGCGACTTTAGTGTCGGTAAAAATCGGCGATGAGGACGAGTTAGAAAGAAACGAACGAAAGTTCCCAAGTTTGATTTCCGGCCGAGAAAGTCCATGCGATGCTCGTTTTTCCCAAAAACACATCATTTATTTATTTATCTAATTTAATTATCCACGTAATCTTCTCAGATTATCTTATACAGTAATTATAATTTTGTACATTAGCTAGACACTGATTATAAAAGAAAACAGGTGCATGCGCAATTAGTATAAATGATACTTTAAATTACTAAGTAATCGTGAAAATCAATAAATAATTAATGATATTTACAACTTAATAAATATTTTTTTGGAAAACATCGAAAATTGAATAAAATTTTAATCAACAAATATACCTCTACTTATGCTTTTATTTTAATTTCATCCGTAAAAAATATCTTTCAAACTTACGGTATATCTAAACATAATAGGTCAAGGCAAGATATTCAAAAAGTTCCACAATATTTATTTAACAAAAAACTGGAAATATTCTACAATAGCTTGTAAGGCACGTGTGAGTATTATTATTACCCTAAGAAAAACTTCCATAAAAAAGTAACATTACTCAACTAATAATAGACTATATACAGTACTGCCGTTAAAAAAGATTGGGCCTCCCGGCGATACGTTTCTTGGGGTCCGCCTAAGGAATTGAATGTTAAAAAAAAATTAAAAATCTTTACTTAAATAATTAATGATAATTATTACAGCGGTGCTAGTGTCAATCGGCCGAGACCGGAATTTGTACTCGGATCACCAAGTTACTAGTCCTTCGCTCTAGCAATCGAGCCATATAAAATAATTAATGATAATTATTACCTGTACTGCTTGTATTTATTATTAATAATACCATAATTATGTAATGTTTAATATCTTTATTTGAAACCGTATTTTGTATTTATCATAAGTTGTTTTTTATCCTCGGTTCAAACTTGTGTAACGATCTAATGTTTGTCTTCTTGTCGACTTGTCTACGATTTTTAATTTTCACATTTATTATTATTATTATTATTTTATGTATGAAATATTATTGAGACTAAATTATAGATTTTTTTTATTATACTTGTTTTTTATTTCGACGATTTTAAAACTTATGATTACTTAATGAGTTATTACGTCCGCTGATATAATGATCGTTCTTCTTTAAAAATTGATTACAACAAACTCTTGTTTTCATTTATATCAGCGACGTTCTTCTTCTGATAAAAAGGTCTTTTCAAGTCGTATTATTTAATTAAAAATTTGACGATGAATTCAAATAAGGAGCGAGTCTTAAAATTATAAAACAATATCGATAATATAAAGTGAAAATTAATATAATTATATTTGAGCCTATGAGATAAAAGTTGATCGTCAGTCGTAGAGTAAATGAGTTGTAGCGGAACTATTCAAGGCAGCAGCATACTTAGAACCCTTGGCCTAGATCACTCCAGGCCCATATTCAAAAAGGCACTGAGTATACATGTAATTTTTTTAAAAGAAATCATATTGACATTAATGAATGGAATTTATATGTAATAACAGAGATTCTCCAAATTAATAAACTTTTCCAATTTTTCTTTATTTGAAAGAACGCTTATATAGGAAAATCAATGTTTAAAATGTACAAAATTCGATATTACTGGTATTTGAAGATTGACGAAGATTGTTATAAAAGGAATAATTAATCAGTAAAATTACTCCACAGGAACTGGTTGAATAATTGCTTCTAGAATCCTCTCACTTTGGTCCCTCGTGCATATATATATATATATATATATATATATATATATATATATATATATATATATATTTGAGTAAAGGTTAAGTTAATATCTACACATAAATTTGAAATCTCTGTACATTAGATATGCGTATAATATATCTAAAGCTTGTATAGATTTAGATTTGTCAACGAAGCACGTGCGAAGTGTGACGCGGAACGTTACATTAGTCGATATGTCATGAATACGTACTGATAATTAGAATCACCTAATGTGTCATCATTCAGAATGGCATTTAATGCAGCTAATAATAGACGTATCATATAAACGTCTACTTCTATATATGATATAAAATATAGCATTAGCTTGTCCCTCCCCCATATTCCTGTATTAATATATATAACATATAAATATCGAATTAATTATATTTATGAATCGAATCAATGATATAATGTATATGTATGAATAACAGTTGATAAATTTAATATTATTGTTTTAAGATAAGTATTATTATGAAAAATTATCTGAATATATCAATCATTAGATTATCTTTTTTTTAACTAATCTTTTTGGATTTTGTATTCGCATACGCCGCGGTAGAATAAATTTAATATTACTGCGCATTCTTCAAACTATATTTTCATTTTCTCGACTTCCTGAATTTCCACGATTGCATAAAATAATTGCTCAAAATGTAAAGTAAAACAAATCACGAGCGAAAGTTGAACGTTATATAACTATATAGAATTTTAATGAAAACCTACTGATTTTGCATGTCGATGGTCAAGGATTACTTATTGGGATTTACATTCGCGCTTACATCATTCTAATTTCTAACACTAGTAAGCGGCAGAGCATTTACTATATTTTTTTTTTTTTTTTCAAAGAAAAAAAAAGAATAGAGAACAATTTGCAAAGAATTCTGCAAAGGACTTGGCAGATAATTTTCAAATAAATGATTCCACAATTGATTAAAACCTGTTTTTACAATAGAAATTTAATAAAAATATTTTCATCATCAATTTTAATTATTGTTCGTTGCTTTGGATGTTGTACAAGGTATTTTGACCTTACCGATTTTTATAATAAAGAAAAGAATAAAATTCAAAACTAAATGTTTGCTTATGTAAAAAAAAGATTGCAAGCATTAAAAATCATTAGGAATTTGAGAAAGTAATATATTTTTCAATCCACTTACATGAACTCGTTGAATGCTCGACAATACGCTCCAATTGAGTTCCATTAGCTGTTGGCTGATCTGCAAAAAAGCAATAATAGAAGTTATTTTCAAAAATGGAAAGCAGCATATATATACATATATACATATACAAGACCGTGCGAGAGATTAACTGGCAGCGATCTTGTTTCATTAAATTGACTTCCTATGAATGTTCGATCTATAATTTTCGAGCACATCATTCAATAGAGCATCCGGGGAAGTGATCATAAATTATGAAATTCAAATACGATATATATGTATGTATATATATATATATATATATATATATATATATATATATATATATATATAATCATAAGAATATACAGGACTTATATTGATGAGCTTCGCGTCGCTAAAAAACACATTCACGTGTGTATATGTGCGCGCGCGCACGCGCACGTACGTTTATGTAGCGGGAAATCTGCTTGATGGTATATTTATATCGATCTACATATATATATATATATATATATATATATATATATATATCAGATATATAGAGAGAGACCCGCCCCTTATATAGGTATCTGTATCCCAGCCACGATCGATCCTGCCAAAATTTCTCATCGGGCAACTTGTATTTCTCGCAGCCCCCACAGGAAGTGTCGACCCTTTTTTCTGTTAATCCAGAATGGGCCTAGAGATCGTGTAAAGAAAACCATCGTCGAAACAGTTCGAAAAATGAGCGATAAAAACAAAAAATATGTTCGAACGATTATGTAATTTATGATTGTTTAATGTTTGTAAATCCGCTTTTTATAAATAATAAGAATTTTCGCTCGCGGAATTTGGAATATTAAGTTTCATTTATTAAACAATAAAAATAATCTCATTATACCGTGTATTGCATATGGGATTCGCATTCTTATGAATACGTCTTTGCCTACTCGTAAAAGGAGATGAGGGACCGCATGCCGCTCAGTTGATTTCGAATTATCGAATCGTCTAGTACTTGAACCTCAGTCGTCTATACCTACTCATTTCCTTATTCTGCTGAAGCTGCTAAGACGAATTCAGAGAAATTCACGCTGACGCTCCAATCTCCGCGAGATTCGAGCGTCCCAACGCTCTAGTCTCTAAGACAGCAATTTTCCGTGCGAATCGAATACTCGCTACACACGGCGTGTGATACATATACAGTGAATCACGCAGTGCTTTCGCACCTTCAATCCCATTTGTCTTTTATGCCACAAAGATTTTACTCTTTCATATAAGCCAATAAACAGCAATTATCAATTGAATAAATTTCGGTATTTTTTAAACAAAGATCTATTTTTCTCAATTCATCTTTTGCACCATATTTTTTATACATTATAAATCATTATATATTTTTTATATTTATGTATATTTATGTATTCTTATATTTCGTTTTAGCATTAATCTTAAGCTACTACTTAGAACAAGAGAAAAACAAAAACAGGTCTACGATGACTCGATTGCTAGAGCGAAGGACTAGTAACTTGGTGATCCGAGTACAAATTCCGGTCTCGGCCGATTGACACTAGCACCGCTGTAATAATTTACATGTGCTTTGTTTACAAACACATCGTAGACCTCCGTCGCTGATCAGCATCAATACTTGGAAGCATAAATAGAGCGACGTTAAATAACGATTTGATTGCAGAATCGTATTCAGAAACCCTAAAAAAACTTAGAGAAACATTTTTCAGGTTTAGAAAATCTTCGAAACGCTTTTTACTAAAAAGAAAAAAATTACCATGTGAATTATAGTACCGGGCCAGGATGACACCTGGAGGCGTCATGCTCCGAACTGCCATAGACTTGGCCTTAGCTTATTCTTTTGTGTATGGCCCACATAAAACTCACTTTTTGTAGAAAAACGGAGCTTTTGAAATTTCTGAAATCCTGGCATTCTTAAGGTTAATCGAATCTTCCCCATTCAATCCATAAAAAGGTATAGGTGATAAATAAAGTTATTAAATAGACGCACGGTCTATAATGCTCCGATATCATCAGACAAGAGAGATAGAAATCTATAATATGTATGTGTAAAAAGAAAAGAGAGATGCAAAACCCAACTACCATCGAAACTTTACGATTCATTGCATACATCGTTAAACACGGGAATTTTGAGGACAAGTATGCATCCAACGCGCGACTGTAGCCTTCGACAAAAAAAAGAGAAATAGAGAGAAAGTGTAGGGGGCAGAGGGAAAAAGAGATAGATAGATAGATAGAACACCTGGTCATCAATGGATGAAACCCCATCGATGAGGAACTGACTCTTAACTATATATATATATATATATATATATATATATATATAACTATATATATATATATATATATAATAACTATATATATATATATATAATAACTATATATATATATATATATATATATATATATATACCCATCCAGACACACACATGCACACACACACCCAAGTGTGGAGTTTTGTTGCTTTCTCCCCTCTGGCACCTCCCCAGGTTGCAGATAGGGGGTGGCTCGCTACAATTTGTAGAGGGCACTGAGGAAATAAAATACTCAGGGCGGACAGAAAAAGCTAATAGGGAGGGCCTCCCGAACTTAAGGCAAATTATGATTAATGTTTGGTATAAAAAAGGATATACCCCAGGGAGTAACCCCGGCAAGACCGGTCAATCTCCTCACCGATTCCGATAAAGTGCAAGCCTCTATGGTCGGTGGTAGCCCCTCGGATTCTGGGGAGGGCAAATCAAACATCATCATAGACAGTACATTGAGTACTAAAGGAGATGTCATGATGGATCAAGAAATGACGGATCGAGAAATCTCCATCACGCGCAGAAACAATCATTTGGAGCGACTTGGTGAGAAGATTAACCAACTATTGGATTTTGTTAAAGATAGGCATAACGTGCATAAGACCATTAAGGATCTTGCTCGTTCTATTAATGCCTCATACAAATGCATCAGTATGGCAGAGGATGATCTGTTGCAGTATCACTCATGGAGTGATGACTCAGACTACGCCGACTCTACGCTCTGATACCAAACGAAGCGCAGCCGAAGGGATGGATTCCACTCCTAAAACAGTAGGAGGCAAAAGGACGAAAGAACCATCACTGGGCTTAAGGAGACCACCAGAGTCGGTTGAAGTACTTACAGGGAAGTCTGAGGCCAAAGAAAATCAATGGCAGACCATCAAGCGCAAGAAGCCCATAGGTAAAGATAAAGAATTACCTAGTGCACGCAGGCTTAATGGACGAAATAGACATAATTCCATTTTGATTCAGGCCAATGAAGGAGTTGCATAGGTGGAGGTACTGCGTCAAATAAAGAATGACCCGAAGTTATCTCATGTGAAGAATGAGGTTAACAGGATACGCAGAAATGTAAGCGGTGCCCTTGTACTTCAGTTAGAACGGACAGCCAACGATGCACATGAGTTGGCTCGCATTGTTGAAACTAAGGTTGGCCATAGCGCATCCACTTCGATCCTGATTAATCTTATTACTTTGGAGATTAAAGATATAGATGAGGTCACTACAAAGGATGAAGTATTAGAGGCTCTGAAAACACACCTCGAACTAAAGGAGACTAACATGCTAATCGCTCGTTCCTTGCGGCAACCTTATGGGGGTACTCAGACGGCGGTGGTGTCTGCACCATATAGCCACGCAGCTGAGTTACTACGTGCAGGGCATGTTCGAATCGGATGGGTCTGCTGCAGAGTTCGAAAAAAACAGAAATAAAGCGCTACTTCAGGTATTGGCAGACTGGCCATTTAGCGGCCGTGTGCTCGGGCCCTGACAGAACTAAACTTTGCAGGCACTGTGGTGGAAAAGACCATCTATCCAAGCTGTGTGTAAACGAGCCCTGCTATTTACTCTGTAAATGTGAAGGAAAAAAGGAGATTAACCATCCAGCATACAGCTATAAGTGCCCGATCACTGTGAAGTTTTTAAACAGACATAAAACATGAGAATACTCCAACTGAATACCAACCATTGCGTAGCGGCTCATGACCTGCTGAAACAGACAATAAAGGAGCTAAGAATAGACATTGTTGTAATCTCCGAACCACATTGTGACAGAGAAAGACCACAGCGCTGGATAAGTGACACAAGCAATAGAGATGCCCTCTGGATTGGTTAAAATAGGCAAGTACTAAAGCAGTCGAGTCATCGGAGCGAATTGATATCCTGGGCTAAAATACAAGAAATATACGTCTTTAGTGTATTAATTAAATTAGTTATGAAGCTATGGACAAGAAACCATTATTAATCGCTGGCGATTTTAACGCGTGGTCCACAGCCTGGGGAAGCGCTTCAACAAATAACAGAGGTAGTATGCTGCTTAATGGCCTTAATAAGGGATTAAGATTATAAGAGATTTGAATCCACTTTCGTTAGGGGAGATAAACAATCAGTCATTGATGTAACATTCGCCAGTGATGACTTGATTCAGCTGATCCTTAATTGGAGAGTAAGTGACCTTTACACCCACAGTGATCACAGGGCGATCTTGTACGAGATTGCAGAGATGAAAGTAAAGAACAAGTGCAATGAGTGGATGCCACACGGAAATGGAACATCAGATCGCTAGACTGTGAAGTGTTCGCCACTATAATATCAGAAGAGCGTTTAGAATATGGTGCACCAGGCCATTTGGCAAATGCACTCATGAAGCATATCTCTGAATCATGCAATGCATCGATGACTAGGACTAAGAGCGGATTTAAACATCGCCAATCTGTCTACTCGTGGACAAATGAAATTGCAAAATTGCGCAAACAATGTCATCGCGCACGTAGACTTGCCCAAAGAGCTCGCACCCATCCTGATACGTTTAATAGTTTATTTAAAGAAGCACAAAGAGCGCTTGTCAAGGCCATTAAGGCAAGCAAGCGTCGATGCTGGCTTGAACTGTGTGCAGAGGTCAACAATGACTTATGGGGATGACCATACAAAACAGTCAGGGCACGATGGAGTAGGGCACCAATACAACCTACTAGCACGGTATTGATTGATAAGATTGTTTCCGCTCTCTTTCCCAATGACATCCATGAGACTGTACTGCGCACGCAACACTCGGACGATATACCTCCTATAACAGAAATGGAGCTACATAATGCTTACGCTAAGATTAGAGACAATGCTGACCCTGGCCCTGATGGTATCCCTAATGCTCCAGTTAAGTTGGCGATACAGAAGAATCCATCTATATTACTAAAAGTATATAATGCTTGTCTTCTTGAGGGTATTTTTCCTGATTGCTGGAAAACTCAAGGGTTAGTCCTGTTACATAAAGGCAATAAGCCACTTGATGATCCGTCATCATACAGGCCATTGTGTATGCTTGATACGGTAGGTAAAATATTTCAAAAAATAATATGTAGCCGACTGGAAGCATTTACTGAAGGATTGTACGGCTTATCCTCACGACAATTTGGATTTCGGAAATCAAAATCCACAGTCGATGCCATTAAACTGGTAGTGTGTACCGCAAGAAATGCAATCAGTGGTAAGAGATGGAAGGGTGGTACTAAACAGTATTGTGCCATTGTCGCTCTAGATGTCAAGAATGCCTTTAATTCAGCGCGCTAGTCTTCCATTATGAATTCTTTTAAAGAGTTCGGAGTACCTGGTTATTTACAGAATGTCGTGACCAGCTACTTTGAGAATAGGATAATATTATACCGAACGGATGAAGGCATTGTATCGTATAAGGTTACGGCGGGAGTCCCCCAGGGCTCGGTTATGGGACCTATATTGTGGAATATTATGTATGATGGCGTGTTGAGGATTCCACAACTGCCTGGTTCAATAACAGTAGGGTACGTCGACGATATCGCTCTAGTAATGACGGCTAAGACCCTCGATGAACTCACTGAAAATGCCAATTAGGCAATCAGGAACATCAATAGATGGATTAAGTCGGCTGGTCAACAATTAGCGGAGCACAAGACAGAAGTAGTTCTTGTCAGCAGTCGTAAGAAGATAGATAGTATTACTCTTAAAGTTGGTAGCTGCCGCATTAGTTCTGCGCCATCTTTACGATACTTGGGTGTACAGCTTGATGCCAGATTAAACTTCAAAGAGCATCTAAAGATATCTGGCGAAAAAGCGCAACGAGTTTCAGCTGCCTTGTGTCGACTCATGCCTAACATTAGTGGCCCACGCCCACCCCAGAGGAAGCTATTAGCTTATGTTGTTAATTCTATCAGCATGTATGCAGCGTCAATCTGGCATCATGCATGTGGAATTAAATCGTATTGTGAGCTGGCCATTGCGACCCGTCGCCGCTCCTGTATACGTATTATTAGTGGCTACACGACAGTATCCACCGACAGTGCTCGGGTACTTGCCGGAATTCTTCCTTTCGATTTAGCTGCAGATGAACTGGCTAGGCTGCACAACATATGTAAGGCCGCAGTGGATTCTCTACAAGGTGCTAAAAATCTCTCTCTCTCTCTCTCTCTTCTCTCTCTCTCTCTCTCTCTCTCTCTCTCTCTCTCTCTCTCTCTCTCTCTCTCTCTCTCTCTCTCTCTCTCTCTATCTCTTTAAATTCTAAGGCCACTGAGCTATAGCAGATTATACGACGCGCGAGCTCGATAAGTACGTCTGATTTATTTATCGCGAGTGCAGCACCGTAATCGCGGAGAAGTATAGTATGACGTTTAGCGAGCGACAGAAGCAAGTGCAGGCGCTGCAGTGCTTCCATTTTCGACTTTTGAAAATCGTATTTATGATCTATATAAGCATTCGGTTATCACGATTATGCATACATGATAGTATATGTGTAGGGAAGTAATTGATCCCTAATTTTATATGAGAGGAGATGATTCTTAAACTTTCTATCATAAAACTGTAAATGCCTTTTTTCCGGAAACGTTTTTTGGCATAGTTTTTTGACATGTTTGACATGATTTGTCGTAAGATACTATCATAAATTTTAATTAAGTTAAACTTCTTTGTAGAATAATTTACGATCAAGAATAAAAGTTGCAAAATATTAAAGTTTCAATATTTGAATTCTCTTTTTGAATTTCAATTAGGGCATCTCATACAAAAGCCGCAAATCTATACTTTAGGAATGCCGTTTATTCTCGGAGTCTCTGCCTAAACTTAATAAAAAAAAACTGTGAACTAGTTCGTAATATACATAACTCCATGAATTCATGTAGCGTTACTAGCCCAAGTTATATTGAACATACAAAAAAACTTAATGATAATTGTAAAGTATGAAAAGTTAAAATCAATAAAATAAATTTCACTATTAAAAAAATTCTTTTTTAAAAATATAATCGTTGATTATATTGGTTAGTTTATAATTGGGCTGGGACTCTAGCTCATACGTTAAAATATTCAAATATCCAATCCTAATTTTTGTGAATATCTTCGAAATTACAAAACCATATAAAAACGCGTATTTTTTTATACAAAATTGGCAATCTTTTTCAGGAATCCGCCATTCTGCCGCTATGTAATATTTTCATATATCCTTTATTATCATAGTACATAAAAGCGTTTATTTCAATGTTCTGCAGCCATGTTCTGTTATAAATATTTTGACGCTGCCTAAAATGGCAGTGTATATGTCAGTTCTAAATATATATATTAAAACAATATTTGGTATACAGATAAATAAAAGAAATCAGATGAATACTCAAATTCTATAAAATTTTACTCGAATAGTTTTGTTTTGTTCAATCGGAAAAATTCTATCCCCTTTCACATCTAAGAAAATAATGACCCTCTGCATTAAAAAAAAACTTTAATATTTCTATAGTCTAATGGTCTGTCTTAATGTCGAATACTGTAGATTTAAATGTGAATATAAAGATGTCTGATTTGGAAAGTTTAAGTTGGAATGTCAGATAATTCTGTTCACAGTTTAGTTCCTGAGGATGAACCGTAGCTGTTTGAAATGTCAGACACCAAAGTATAAAATAAAGTGGTGGGAACAGTCAGATTGTCCTTTACTAACATAGAATATTGCTTTTATTATTTTTGTTTTATTTTATTTTATTATTATTTTATTTTATTACTTTTAATTTTTAATCTAACTTATTTTTAGTAATAACTATTATTTCAGATTGTAGAAGTGAGCAATACATACCATTTGAACTAAATTCATATTTTAATTGATAATTTAAACTCGCTCACAAGTTATATTTACTATAAAGTATGCCTTATAAACGAGTTTCCTTAATATTTACATCTCATCAATTTGAGAACTTCAATCAAGATAAAGTAATGTATTCAATCCCGATAAAAAGACTTAACTTAATTAAATTGATAGAAGTTCTTAAAAATTTTCATTATTCAGAGTCTGTCGAGTTTTTAATATATTACTTAATTGTTTTTTACTTATATTTTACTTCACGATCTATAGATATAATAATAACTATTTTTATTCTATTTTTTGATTTACAATTTTCATTTTATCTCTCTTTTTATGTAAACCATAGTAATTATGTAGAGAAAATCGTTAAGTATCTTAAATAGCAATTATATACTTACAAGGAGAAAAACGCTTGTTCGTTCCAGAACATTTTATATAGAAATAATGTACGCCATTATCTTATGTCTATTCGAACGTGACTTAAGACAGAAATGAAAAGAAATCGTTTTTAATTTTTTTAGATTTAACTATTTATTAAGATTATTAAATAAAATTTTCTTTTAGATTATAATTTTATTACTTAAAGAAAGTTTTATTTTATATATGGAAAACTGTCCTTGCAAAATACAAATATTCGAAAACAAATCAGATTTTAAGTTTATGATAAAATAATACATTTTTGAAATTTCAGCATTCATTTCCCTTAAAATAATTATGAATAAACATACTTCTATCATAATCTCTTTTCTTATCCCCCCTCTGTTCCGACGCTTTATAATCCGTATTTGTACTAGCATACTAAGGAAAGGAAAGCGCGTTGGGATAGAGGGTAGATAGTTAGCCCAAAACGAAAATGGATAAAAATTGAACATATCGAGAGGCTATAAATAACCGTCTGCTACTACTTAAACCGTGACTTCTCTGATAAATAATTACTACATACAGTATAGCCGGTATAAGAAAATATTCGCTACACACAGTAGCGAATTGTTAATGAGAAGAGAAGGTCGTATATTATTGCGAACAGAGGGCTAGTCATTGATTAACTTCTCATGTAATCTTCAATATACCTAGAATTGCGTACAATTTATATTATTATAATTTTTAATCACCCATTATTATCTACAGATATCAAACCTTATTTGGAATATATAACAGTATAAGATTACATTATGTAGTTATCATTAAATTTGAGCTATACTTCGTATTATATTTTATACAATACTTTCTATATTACCAGAAATAAGTTATAAGCATTTAATGAACTACTCCATTACTTTAACAAGTATTTTTCAACGAGTAGACAAAAATTACAACAAATGTGCTCAAGTCATTTGACTTTAACAGCAGAAATTTCTATGATATTCAGCTTATTAAAAAAGTATGTTGATAAACTTTCAAATATTCTCTCAATTAGACAATGGAAAATCAATATGTTAAAACAAAATAAACGTTTTATTCTAAATTGTCATGTGAGAAGACTGGGCGCTGACATTGCAACTGTTGTATTTTTAGGCCAAGTACACATATTGTACGTATTCATCCATATCTCAAAAATGTACGCTAACTTTGATGGATCTGTACGATAAGATACATATGCAAGGCGGCTTTTTTCCGATCTTAAACTTAAGGATGCTCTCACTTCTATTGCGTAATTTAAGCACTAGTTATGACTTTTTAATTGTACATGTCTAAAGCATAAACAGCGCATAAAGCACATGGTAAATAGTATGAGATGTGGACGTACGTCACAATTGCGCTCTCCTGACGCAACGAGGGTGCATTATCGGCATCTGCCGCGAGCCGATATAGATTAAGTGCGTGTGGTGTCGCGCTGTCTATCTATCTATCTATCTATCTATCTATCTATCTATCTATCTATCTATCTATCTATCTATCTATCTTACTCTTTCTCTTAATGCACACATGTATGCAACATCGCTTGTGATTTAAGGATATACCAGAGCTTAAGAAAACGGTAGTACGAATCAAAAGTAATAATTCCTGATTTCATTATTTCAGGCTATTTCTTAGTTAAACAAGTATATGGACCACAAAATTTAGGTAAAGTAACTGATTTTCAATGTTTTTATAAACACTAAATACATTTTTAGTGTTTTTAGTACACATTAAGTTTGATATTGTTGATGACTGTACTGACAATAAATGTTAATAATATAAAAAACGACAAATTGAACAATTATAAGTGAAAATTAAAAATAATTAAATTAATAATTTTTAAAATATTCCACACAGCTTCTGCATGGACTATTTTTTAATGGTGTAAGCATGGTTATATTCAAACGTACAAACCACGTGCAGATGGCGTTATGCTTTGAACAGTTTTCCATCCTATCGTATTCCAATTAGTCGATTTTTTAGAGGTATACAAGACTTTATTAATTCAAATCGTACTTCAATTTGGTACGCGCTATTAAACAAAAACCAGGGTATTGTATATAAATATTATTTTAATGTATTGATCCGGGTATTAATTTTCATGTAAATTTAAATTTTAGTTGTTACTTTAATTAAACTTCGCGCAGTCGAGGTAACTCTATCATGATTACCAATTTTGGCTATATATATATATATATATATATATATATATATATATATATATATAATGTGTGTGCGATATTCAATAATATAAGTCAAAAGCAGTCTGAAATCCAGAATTGGTAAATTGAATACTTAAAGTGTCAATAACTTGATCTAATTGAAATGATGTTCGTTTTCTGTTCATTAAAATCAGGAATATCCAGTAAAACAAATAAAAACAAATTAATTACAGAATATGAATTGTCTATTAATAATACAAGGCCATAAAAAAGCTGTCTGAACATGGAAAATGATTTTAC
This sequence comes from Sycobia sp. Sy_11, assembly GCA_018907035.1. Taxonomy (NCBI): domain Eukaryota; kingdom Metazoa; phylum Arthropoda; class Insecta; order Hymenoptera; family Epichrysomallidae; genus Sycobia; species Sycobia sp. Sy_11. Next base: position 2,391,966 of record JACCIC010000036.1, read on the forward strand.
GCGCGATACGGCCGGAGCCAGGAGTGCTTGGCCCGTTTTCAGTACGTATTTTTACAAAGCTACGACATATGCTTTATATGCTTCTAAATAAATAAATAAAATATATAAGATACCTTGCGTTTCAACAAGCTTTTGGAATAAAATTTATCTCCAAATCTACATAATTATAAATAAATAACTTTAAGTACACAATAATCCATGAAATTTATCGGCTTTATGATCAAAAAATTGTTGTACTTTTCACACTTCAGTACGCAACGTTTCACATCTAAATAGATTCCTCTTCACGCACAAATAACAGTACATAAATAACTTTTTGAGATTAAAACCAAGAAATTTCATTTATTATAATTTATGTATTCTGCGATTATAATCATTTAATTTATGTTTAAATACAGATTTAGTAGTTTTGTTACAGATATTGATTTTGAAATCTTTCATTCACAAGCACAGATCTTTATCCTCATTTTTGTACTAGATTAAAAAAGGTTGAAATTAGTTTTTCTCGATTATAAATATAATAACGAAAATACACGGGTATCATATTGCGTTGCTGATGCCAATGAAAAGTTAATAAAATTAATAGAGTTACGAACAATTTAGAGTAAATAAAAATATGTTTCAAATAAAAATTACAGGACTTGATAAAATATATAATTTATATTCTATACATTTTTGCTATAAATTTGTTGCAAAAAAAGAAATAAAAACTTAGCGTTTTCAGTTTAATATTATCGTATTCAACGGAATGTTAAGTTTATTATACATAGCGTAAAAAATGGCAAAATCATTTTTTCTTTCGTTACCACTTTATTCAGAAAATAAAAGTTCTACAGCAAAATTTCATACAATATAGAATATGTATTTTTGTAAGATTGGTTATTCAAATTTTATTTAAAACATTTTCTTAAATACTAAATATGCGTCGATATTGTAATTTTTGTAGTTTTTCCATAAGTTTCATCAAGATAATACAATTTGCACCACTGCTTAATGCAATTCTTATAATCAGCATATTAAAGAATATGAGTATAAACATTTTGAATAAACTTAGAGAAAAGAGGTTTTAGGGACTATTTTTCTTTACGTAAATAAGTAGTGTAAAAATGAATTTCATTCAATATGACAGTTAGCATGCGTCAGAGATTTTAAAAGTAATAGCTACTGGAAGTATCCCAAACTTAGCCCACTTCTTCTATCTTTTAGAATGAAATTACCCTCAAGGACAAGTCTTACAGATGATGCAGATGTGGCCATAGATATCAATTTACGTAGAACTGGTATCGCTAAGTCTGATTTATCGCGTGTTCAAAATTTTATTGGGTCATTGTCTTTTTCAAGCAATAACTATCAAAGTAATATAGACATTCTTAAGGCATTTCTATAGCATCACGTTCTCTTTCTTTATTCCTCCTATACTTTTATGCGTACCAAGATTTGTATGAAAACTGCTATAAAAATTGACCTAATAATAATATTTATTCAATAATACGTATTTTTGAAGTGTATTCCTACTTAGATTCAGCTTTAATACGATTTAAATAATTTGCTACATTTGTGTTAACCGAAATTTCTTGGCTGCCTGTGACAATTTTTTCGTACACAACTTTTGTTGTATTTTTCAAAGGTTCCCATACTTAAATTATTTTATTGTTAAAATTTCGCTAACTGATCAATTAAAAGCCTGTAAGTAAAGAAAAATGTATGTATAAATTTGTATTGATACAAATATAAAGTGAGAGAAAGGATAAGGTAAAGAATTATACTTCAGTAATTTTGTAAATGATGATAATAAATAGATAATTGTTTTCGCCCTCGTGTCTACATGTATATGTATATAAATATAATTATTTCGGGCTAACAAAAAACTCAGTGTTTTTATTTCACAACGTTTCGTCGACAGGTATTGTTAACCTCTTCTGGTGCTTTAATAAAAATAATATTCAAATAATAAAAATAATATTCAAATAATTACATATCAAAATTATATAACAGTGAGAAATACCGTACAATAAATAAATCAACACTTACAATTAAATTTAAAAGTAAACGCTAAGACGTTCTAAGTCAAACTGATGAAAATTTTAATATTGTCAATATCAAAGTTGATAAGTCAATAACGATCACATAAACACAACAAATTAAGAAATTAATGGTTTTCCTTCTTAAAATTGATTAAAGTCGTTTGTTCAAAAGTGTGTGATTTCGTGTATAGCGCGAGCAAGTTTGCGTGTAGCTCGACTGATTTTGATTGATCACGTACGATTCAGCATCGGCTGTCAATTCGCGACCAAAGTATTGAAGCCTTGGTGAGATCAGCCTCTGTGCTCGACTCTTAGGATCTTCCCAAGCGGCGTCTGCGCCCACTAGCTGCCATTGACAGCAAGGCTCTCCCTGTGCCCAAAACTGTGGGGCTGTCGGGTAGCCGAGGAAGTACTGCGGAAGGATCCTCACACCTTAGGCTTCACCTCCTTAAATGCCATCATATGATACGAATATTTATGTGGTAAGAGCGCCAGTGATTTTTCTGACCATTTGTATAAACTTCCGCCAATATTGTTTGCTCGGTAGAAATATTATATGGTTTATTTGTTAAACTTTGCCTTTGTAATTGTATAGTTAACGGCTTTTTCCTCCACTCACTGAGTGGAGGTTTTTTATGCCTTTCTTAGAATAAAAGTAAAAGCACTTTAATTAAATTATTGTTAAATTATTTATCTTTCCCCTCGCGATTATACATGCCTAACATTTACTCGTATTCTTTATGGTAATAAAAGTAAATATATAAACAGTTATATTAGAAGGCTTTTAATTTAGAGTATGGACCAGACATGGCTCAAATTTATATGATCCAAATCCAATCATCACTAATATCTCATTTTATATTAGCAGCATTATCTGAAATAATATGGCAACAATGCTTTCTTTTTACTTTATTATTTTTATCACCCTTAAGTCTAAATACACACTTATGCTTAGGCCACCCTAGCTGATTCGACAAATAATTGCAACAAAATCGAAAAATTTTCGGAACATCGACTCTCTTGAAATTCCTTCAATAAATGTAACCTTTAGATATAGCGTGCTATTATCTTCTGCTGTAAGGTAGATACAATATTTTTGCATTGGTCGATCGGAAATCTTCTGTAATGATCCATTATATGTATTATAATAAAAGTTTAAAATTAGCATTTGTATCAGACAAAATGTATCTATAATAATGTATATATATGTATATGTTTATAGCTGTATAAGTCTTTTTATAAGCTTGGGTAAGCTGAATAAAAAAAAAAAAACTCTCTTGAAAGACTAGTTTCATACTAATTGGTTAAAACAAAGAAATATGAATGAAAATGAAGGTAGTAAGTGATAAATTAATATTGATTAATTTGGGATCTGTAAATAAAAAATCAAAATTTAAAAAACATTGCTCTAATTTACAAAAAAAAATTAAAAACTTTTGATTAGATATTAATACAACTAACATAAAATTATCGTACATATGAAGTAACGCGTGGAAGTGCAGTGTGGCTTCAAATGCTTAAAAATAAAAAAAAATTTTTTAAATTTAACGCGTAGTATAATACTAAACAAATAACATTTCGCCTGTTTAAATCAAATGCAATCCGAATGGCCATTTGACACATTAGAGATCGCATACCAACACGATGCCACACACAGTATTCATGGACTGTTAAGCAAAGTGTTGTCTACAATAGATACACGCGTATACCGTCGGTCCGACGTCAGAGAAGTACAACGATGTCGCTGATTGACGAACTGAGAGCAGAGAAATGATCTTGAGACAACATCTTGAGGCTCAAGACATCCTCGAACATCGAATCAGGTAAGAGCATTGCTAAATTTTTTAAGCTGCGTCGCCAGCTTGAAATAGTACCGACCTTACTTTCATTGTATATTTAAACGTTTTAACTATATGCATACACACGCGTGCGCGCACAAAGGAACACGGAAGAAATCGAGTTGATTGTCGCAATAAATTTTCTCTATCTTGGCTAAGTGCACCGGTTCTTCCTCGGCAGAAAGAGAGAAGAAAAACATTTAATGACAAGAACTGTCTTTGGACAGGAGTTAATACAAGAAAATACAGGGCTTAAAAAAACAATATTAAGTATTCATATACGTATGCATATAGTTCTCACGAACTCTCGTCTTCAACCTGGATCGACCTCTCAAACATCTGAGAGGATTGGATGTCTTCCTTTATGACACCCACACATCAGGAATATTCTTCGAAAAGTTTAGGAGGCATCCTGGTCACATTTTCTTAATAGCCAAAAAGTAATTTAGTCCCTTAAATTTTGAGCGCACTCTCTCTTTTCATACCTTTTTATTTTTATTCATGCTAGTCGACATTCCAAATACAGATGCCACCATCGATCATACTGTCAATTATGTAATAAATACTATATGTATTACATATTCATTTATTCCAGCTTCAATATCTTACTAACTAAATATAAAATGAAAATATATAATAAATAATAACTGATAATCATTCAAATCTTTATCTTACAAAAATTAAAATGTATAGAATTTTTTACATTTTAAGAAATGTACAATGTTCGGTTTCCCTTAATTTATCTGCATATATGTAATAGTTATTAAAACGAGAAACACTAAAATTAATTGAATACTTGCAAAACACTTGGTGAAACATAATGAATAATAGAAATGTGATATTTATGATATGCGAAAAAGAAATACGCTAAAATAAGAGTTTGCTTGTAAAGAAAGCTACTTAATCTCTATTTAAAAATGAATTAAATGATCTACTAATGATAGAAAAATAAAAATTGATTCTCGAGAAATCAAATAGAATTTGTTTTGGCTCTTGGAGATAGATTTTATTAAGTGTTCTCTATTGAGTCAATTCCAAACCTAAACCTTAAAATTATAGATATTTATCAATTAAACGAAGAGCATAAGAAATAACGTGCAATCGTAGGGATTGTGTAGTCTCATCAGAGTAAATGTACAATTTTCTAAACGTACATACAGTATGAAACTTGCAAAAGATCCTCAAATCCAAGACACGATAAAGATTCTCTACAGATTTCTGAACTGTTCATGAATCTGTTTATAAAAAGAATCCATAAACTATCAGTTTTCGGTAGTCGTAAATCAGTTCAGTAGGCTGATCGGATATAGATTGAATACTACACTATAAGTACTTTGAACAATTTTAATTAAATTTTATTCTTCTAAACATTGAAATAATCTAACGATGACATATAGGAAAAAAAATTATTAATATAAATATTATACTTTCAATATCAAAATTATTTGAGAATTTGATTTTCGTTATAATTAACTGACATCGATAATGGGTCGTTAAATGTTGGGACTGTAAATTGGAGCAAACGTCATGTGTAGTTGTCAGTTACACATATGGGAATAGGAAAAGAATCGCGGGAATACTGTTAATTGGTTTTAACTGCTTAAAACGGTACGATCAACGACAATGTGAGGCAGTTAACAGGCACAATTATCGTGCGGCCGACACCCGTGCAGGTTTGCGCTTGAACTCATGGAACCTTACACAAACTTTCTCTGCTACCGTGTAGATATATATAATGCATATAAAGCACATGAAGAAGGTTCCAGCGCATCAAGTCATATCAGTGAGAGGTTTTGAAATGGGTTTTACAAACATATGTTATTTTCTGTTAATAAGTTATAGAAAAAGCTGAAATAATTAATAATCTAATTGATAGCTACAAACAAGTGTCTATTCCTTTACATATCTTGCTTCATTCCTTCAAACTAACGTTTGCAATGCGACAACAATTTAGTTAGTTGATGGACCATAGAGATAGAAGAACAGACTCTCTCAATTTTTAATAAAAGCACATGCGAAAGTGAAATTATGATCTATCAAAAGGTGTTTTTTTAACAACTAAAATGATCTCCGTGCACAATTCTATAACAAGCTTTTTTTATAATTCAAAACGTCGTTATTAAAAAGTAAAAGTATTTCATTCTTTAGATTTTTATGATTTCTCGTTCATTTATGTAATGTCCGTATAATAGTCCATGAGGAATTTTCTAATCATATTTTGACTTCCTAAATACGAATGTCGAGAATAATGAAAGATATTTCATAAGAAAAAATGAGAAAACAAACGTATCGTGCTTCATGTGTTAAGACTAAATAAATGTAAAACCGACATCTAAATGAGTTGCTAAAAAGGTATACGTATAAACGTAGATCATCACTATTGTACAGTTCAGTCTATAAATGATTTATTATACTATAACTATTTGATTAACATTATTTTCTTTTTTTTAACAGGAACTTTAATTTACTTAATTTTAATTTAACAGAATTAACTTATATATAATTATTTAAGTGGTACTGTAGCTCCACAAAGGTGAGACAGACAAGTTCAGCAGCTGCAGCATTCGCATTATAATTAATTTATAATTACATTCCTATTATAAGCAGTTATCTTATCAGAATATTTAACGATACTATCACTATACAAGGTGATCCTTGTAAGTGGAGATGATCGAATAACGAGTTAAGAGTCCATATGAAATGACCGGAATGAAAATTATATTATTGAAAGAAGATCAATTTATGTTAACATTTAACTTGAGCTTGAACTAAATTTTCAAAGTTAGTTGAAGATTAACTTTCCATTTGTTAATAGAGGTCTTCATTTTTTATTCCAGATTTTGTAAAAGTGAAAAGCTTTTTCTTCAGATATGTGTATATGTTATGGGTGAAGATCATCAAGTATATTTCATGATGCGATGAGAAGACTTTAAAAATAATTTGCTCAAATATATATATATATATATATATATATATATATATATATATATATTCAAGCAGACATTACATCGACCACCTCAGTTTGATCTGAGTTTATAAAACTTATTATTAAATTAATAGTTACCATTCCAGGCGCATCATATACAAACGAGTGCTCTTTTTCAACTCATAAACCATTAAGGTTATCTTTACGATCGTCAATCTTGCAAACATAAAGATTAAATGATTTCACAATAATCCAAGTGTATAATGAAAAACTAGATGCTTTAGATTTTAATTATTTATTTTATGAATTAATAATAAAATGTAATTTACGTTCACAAACATTTTCTTTACAAGGAATGAACTTTCATGTATATATCTGTCAGATTAGTTTTAATATTATTTTTCATGTTCTTTTATGATGTATAAGGTGTTAATAGATTTCAGATCTTCTGAATTTGAATTGAAAGAGCAAAGGAGCGGCGTACAAAAATGCCAGACACAAAAAGATGTGGAAATAACGGACCGTATCATAGGCGTTAAAATTAAGAAAATAAAAAATGATCTTTAAATGATCTTGTTGAAGTTATGTTTCAATGCACCTTGTCAAAGTTATGTTTCAATTCACCCTTCGATATCGAAAAACTTTTTGAGAACCATTTACTCTAAATAACATAAAACCGGAGATATTATATTTGGGTGATTCATTTAGTGTCTCATGGTGAATATTACAATAATATTATTTAGGTAGCTAAATACAAATACGAGTGCAACAGTAAACCACCTTTCAAAAATAAATTTTTGAAAACTACATATGTACTTTCATATCTATTATTCTCAAATATTCTAAAAATTATATGAATTTTAATATTTTATAATTCTATTCTAATGTTCAAAATTATTTTAAAACAATGTTCTTCTATTATAATAAAACAGTCAATAATAATGGTTATGCTTAAAGTTTAGGTAACATAATTTTTAATAGGTTCTATTAAATTATGTATTCAATATCATTAAAAGCTATAATACAATTATTTGATTTCAATAGATATTTATAGTTTATATACTAACTTTATTCTTTTACATTGACATAAGTTCTGAAATATATAGAGAGAAAAGAAATATACTTATAAAATGTTCATCGAAAGTTTGATTTTGATATGTTTGAGTACAACGTTTACAAAAGAAGTGAATGCCGAGGTAAGTGAATTGATTAATTAAATAACATGTAATATTCAGAACTATTACTATGCTTGCAATAAAAATAATTTTGTAGAAATTATTTGAAAAATATAATTTCATAAATATAAATTTAAAAACGCTTTTTAAGAATTAAGTACAATGTTTTTTTCAATTCAAAAATGAAATTCTTCTATTTTTTCAGCTAGAACTTGAAATAGTACTTATTAAAGGGATAAGTGCATACTATTTAGGTCCCGATTTCGACATTGCTATTCATGGCCCATCTAATAATAAGAAGCTGTACATTAAAATGACGGTAGTAAATGATTTTCCAAACGATGTGATAGTTAGTGAATTTTATATTAATTTATTATATTATATAAATATCAATCGATAATAATTAGAGAAATTACAGTATACGTCAGTCGTCGACAAGATTTTTCCTCGAAGGGCGTCAAAAAATTTACAAAATTTTTCTTCAAAGTTTTGTAAATTTGACCATGGTTATGATTATATACCTACGTACTTGAAAGAGCTAACAGCGGACCGAACTAATTGTATAAAAAAGGTTATTAGTACTAAATATATTTATTTGAATAATCAAGTAAGACGTAATAACCGTTATTTTTCTATCTACTCATAGGGAGCACAGCAAATATTTGATGATGCTGGATTATTTTATTTTTTAAATGTAATACCAAATAAGGACTATAATCTAAAGAATACTAACACAATAATGATTCATGGTTATGTGATTCTAAAATATGAAGTTTTTATGAAGAATATAGCGTCAAAAAACGGAAAATTGGACAAAAAGCAGAAAGGAATAGCAAAAGGAAAAAGAAAAGGAAAAGATAAACAAGTAGAAAGTGAATTTAGAACTTGGAATAGTAGCTGTTACTAATATGTTCATATTTTTTACCCTCCGTATGTTTTCCTACGTAAAGCGAGATTTTCAGATAATTAAATTTAAAACATCCCTTACAATTATTTGGAGAGTGGGGATAATTCTGTCCTAGGACTGAGTCTTTGAAAGAAAAACTCTTTCATCAGCTTCTCATAAATGTTTATTCTGTAAAAATATATATTAGCATTAAATTCTTGGCAATAACATGTGTAATCGTTTGTCTTTATTTCTAAACCTGCCTTGCCTACAGAGCAACGAAGTTTGACAGTGATAAAAATAGAACGGTGTGTCATTCTACCAAAGAATGTACTCATTTCTAGAAGGTGTTTTCAGATTCCCTCTGTTCTCGTAGCAGTAATGTCACAGATTCGCATTATATATCCAATATATCGAAGCTGCGGTCTATCTTTACATACCTCGAGAATAACCTTCCAGATGAACTTTACCTCATCGTCGTCAGATTGATAAGCGAGTTTCGATAATTTATGAATGACTATTTATTGAGAAATTGGTAAATTCCAATAGAGTCGCGTTTCATTTTAAATTATGATTTTTATCTGTGACTAACTTTTAATTTGATAATGCAAAGTTGCTAACAATTGAGTTGATTTTGTATATTAATCTTAGCACTTTTCTTTTTTTTTTTCTTTCACTTTTCGTTCAATCTTCAAGGGTTGCAATATGTTCAACCGTTTGGCCGATTTGAACCATTCAAACTATGCAACACATTAGAACATTTCAGCCATTTGAGTTTTTGGAATAGCTTGACCCGTTTATAATCCCAGTCATAATGTTTATATGATTAAGATTATATATAAGCCAGACCAACAACACAGTCCTGTCGCGCGAGAGACTTAAGGCAATATTCTGCTTTACAACTTTGAAAAAAACTATACTTTTTCACCTTTCGAACGCACTTACCTGAGCGCGCTATTCCGACCCGCCCAGCGCGCGCGTTGGATAAGCCATCTACCTGTCCTTGTTCGCTGCAGCAGCTGTACCCCTATTGTAAATTATTACATCTATATATATTCTCATCAAAATATATACCTTTGTTTCTCTATATTACCTTCCCTTTATAATTTTGCTTCTGTATTTCAGTTCTATATTTCAGTGGTGGAGAATCAGGCGTGATTCAAAGTTCAAAAGTGAAGCATCTATCTATTCGCAATGGATACAAAGAAAGTGTATCGTGCAATCAAAACTTCTAGTCGTCCATCTAGAACTAGAAAACGTTCTTTTCTCGGAAACAGATTCACTGCCGAAGGAGGTACTAGTAACACGAGTACGTCAGCAGCAAAACTGAAAAAGTCTAACGATCCGAATTTTTATGTGAATACTGGTGGTTATTGTTTTATTCACTTTTTACTGTGTTTTCAATGCTCTCACAGTGGGCAGTGTGTTCTGAAACCGATCTACGAAGATCTAACAAAAACGGAATTGCTGGAGAGATGTTTGGGCAGAAACACTCAAAATAACAATGAGTGCTTCAACTCAACAGTTTGGGCTATGGCACCGAAGCATGTCTATAATGGGAAAAAATCATAAAAATTGCATGCCTCACTGCTGCCTGCATTTTTAATGAAGGATTTAGTCCACTTTTGTAAATTAAAAAAAATTATGAATCTGAACATCGGTCAAACCGTCATGCAGTTCGCCAATATGCGCGACCAACAGCGCATCGTTCGAGAGAACTGCCGCTCGACTGAGGCTTCTAAGAAGAGCAGAACTCAAAAAAAAAACAGCCTAAATTAGATGAAAATACGCGCCTGGAACAAGTTAAAGGCATATTGTATGGCCCAGGCATCGCTTTGGTGTAAGATAATTTTTTCTACGATTTTTCACTTATAAAAACTTTAAACGCGTTTTTCTCAAAACAGCGTTTTCAAGTACCGTGGTCGTAAAAACTAAAAAACTATTGAACCGATCCTTATGAAATTTTGAACACATATTCTATATGTTTGTATCAACCGTCCTAACTACAATCAACATAATATTTTAATTCTAACTATATTTTTATTGCAAAAAAAGACGGAAAAAAGCAATTTTTTTCTTTCGTATTTCAGCCGCCATTTTGTTGATTTTGCACGTACATAAAATATTCTAGTTAAATCGGTTTCTGGAACATACAACTATTTGATTTTTTTGTTTCAGACCATCCGTCTGCAAGATTTTACGACCACGACAACGTTACCTACTTTTTGAGGTGTTGGCTTTGACCATACTTTACATGTATAAAAAATGTATAAAATAAATAAAAAAAATTTTTTTTATGTACTTCAAGAGTTATTTATTAAGCATTTCAAATCCTACATCCATATCTACAATAGCATTCTCAGAAAAATTTCACAAAAATAGCGTTTTTTTCGAGGGTTTAAAGTAGAATACTGCCTTAATATGAAAAGAGGTTTTATAAAATCAAAAATAAAGCATTCCAAAGAAAGACAGGTAAAACCTTGTTTCTTCTATATATCATTTACTTTAGTTGAATGAATTACTTTAGCTGAGAATGAACCGCAGCAGTTGGAAACGTCAGACTCAAAGGTAATTCTAAATTTAAGGTGGTGGATGCAGTCAGGTTATCCTTTATTAACATAGAATATTGCTTTTATTATTATTGTTTTATTTTATTTATTTTTTTATTTTTTATTTTTATTTTTATTTTATTATTAATTTTATTTTAGTTTTATTTTTAATTTTTAATATAATTTATTGAAGTAATAAGTTTTATTTCAGATTCTACGGGGGTGAACATAAACAAGGACAGTCTGACTGTCATTATTTTAGCTAATATATTATATTATAAAGACTGCAAGACCGATAAAAATATTTATTAATTTAATTCTATATATGATTGTTTTAGAATAATTATGAATTAAAATTTTCTTAGTTTTAAATCCTGTAATTTCTATTCTTATTAAGAATTGTAGGCTTGATCGAGGGCAGGTAACTGTCTCATTAAAAAAGTCAACAGTTTGAATGAAATCCAATTTATCAATATTCTATCAACTATCCGATACGACATATAACTCGAAGACTGAGATTTTTGTGCAATGCTGCCTGTTCATAGACAAAACATTGAATAGATGAAAGTCCCAATCTATCTCATCCCATGATTTGGCCTTAAAATAGCAGATCAAAGTAATATACACAAATATCTTGCCTCATGGGTTATCTTTCTCATGGTTTAACATTTTTTAAATAATCAATAACTCTTGCATAATAAGGAATACTTAATGAACCAGTTTATGGCTTGAATTGAATGTTCAGAATTCGTTTCCCTTTGTAGATGAGTACATGCAAAATACTTTTAATTAAAAATCTATGATAACAGAAAAATTCTCAGTGAAAGAATGAATTACCAATTTCTTCAATAATTATATGTATATTAAATTAAAATTTTTTATGAATATTAATATCAATATATTCATCATCAATATATAATTTTTTATGAATATATATGTTATTCATTGTAACAACTGTACAGTTGTTAAAATAACATAAATATTCATGAATATTAACAGAAAATAGCTCTACTGTCATACTTTAACAAATATTATAATTACTCTCAATGCGAATCATTGTATTTAATTTACCATTGTTTCATAAATATTTATAACTATTTTAAAAACCAAATACCATAAACTCTCATTTTGATATCAACAAATATGCTTAGAACTGTTCGCATAAAATTAGAAGGAATTTGGATATAAATAAAGGTAAGTATTGCAAATTCTCAAATTATATCGCAAAATATTTTTTAGAATTTATAGATAAATATTATTTATAGATAATATTATAAATTTTAGAATTTATATATATATATATATATATATATATATATATTATCTATGTGAATTTCAAGGTTGTATGACTGAATAGCGCATGGTCTGAAAAAATAGGAAGTGAAGTGGGGAGGTGAGACGTACAGGAAAGATAAGGCATGCATGTTTTAGTAAAACAGCTGGATATGAAAGTCAAAGTCTTACAATTTTTGCAGATACACATAAAATATCACTCACTTTTAAAATGATTTACGAATATATACCACACGCTCGTATTCTTGTGACTTCACGTAGATCATATATTACTTTCCGCATGCGATTTGGTATTTTAGTACAAATTGGTATCCATATTTATGCAACACGGTTCTTGGCACTGTGGGGATTTTACTCAATGATTTCTCGACGAATATTCCCATTATGCCCTGTGACGGCAATAGGGGCTGAAACAATTCCTGAAATTCATAAGCCGTGACAATGAACAGGAAGAAAATTGCGACCTCCCTATCTCTTCCACCTTACTTACCATGTGAGTGCTACTCGTGAGTGCTATGCGAGAGTTTAGTTACACTAAACGGTGATTTAGTGCACAGGTGATCTCTATTTATATGTGTATGTTGATATATGTACTATTTGATATATACTAAACGTGTTACACTTAATATTATTGAAGTCAATTTCTAAGTGTAGTATTTATTGCTTATTATTATTGTTGTTTTATTGTGGACGTTAATAATTGTATTTCTTAGTATTAACAGACGTAAACTTTAGGATTCTTCCACCAGCAAATGCATGGAGGTTTTTAATGTCTCATAGTTAATTTAATAATTGAGAGAGAGAAAGAGAGAGAGAGAGAGAAAGAGAGAGAGAGAGAGAAATTGAGTAGTTATATAACTTTTTAAGTAACAAACTTGAAAGTAATTCGATAGAGGTATTATCAGAGCTTATTAATTTAATCTTACATAGTAGTAAGTTATAATGCACTGTATCAAAAACTTTTGAAAAGTGAAGCTGAATAAGTAATGTCAGACAATTTGAAACCAATGTAAATGTATCAGCAACTGCAAGAATAACCATTTGCGGGTATAGTCTCTTAGAAACCCATTTTGACTGTTAACCAAAAATTTATTACCAGAAAAATAAAAGGACAAACTGTTTTTGCATAATTCACTTTCAACTATTTGAAGATTTCGAGGGTATACAGTAATATGTCTTATAAATTATAATATAAATTATAATAAATATTTTAAATGCTATATTATGTTATAATAATTCAATCCTAAGCAATATCAGAGCAAATTACTACAAGAAATAAATAATATTATATAATAGACACAAACAAACACGCGCGTGTGTACACACAAACTTCTATCAGTCAATAAATTGAACATCCCATTATTTTAAATATTCACGTCATAAATTAGAGATCCTATAAACGCAAATGAATCACGGGAAGGTAATTCGAAAAATGCCCTCCTTGGACTTGGAAGGACTGTCATTTAATCCCAATTTGTATACAGAGCAAAGAAAATTTATTTGCTTCTTTTCTCAGAGAGTACTGTAGCGAACACTATATATATATATATATATATATATATATATATATATCAGGTATGTGAATAAGTCTTTCCCGTTTTTTTTTTCAAATTTTGAGCCTTTATTGTGAAAAAATGGTTACAAATGAATTATTGAAAGTATTGGCCATCGCTAGCTACAACTTTTTCCCATCTTTCTGGCAACATACGAATCCCGTTGCGAAAAAATTCGACCGGTTTGGCCTCTATCCAGTCATCCACCCATTTTTTGGCTTCCTCGTAGGAATGGAAGTGCTGGTCAGCCAGGCCATGCGTCATCGATCTGAAGAGATGGTAATCAGACGGAGGAACGTCTGGACTATACGGCGGGTGGGGTAGGACTTCCCATTTGAGCGTTTCTAAGTATGTTTTCACCGGCGGTGCAACATGTGGGCGAGCATTGTCATGTTGCAAAATAACTTTGTCGTGCCTGTCGGAGTATTGTGGCCGTTTTTCAGACAGTGCGCGGCTCAAACGCATCAATTGTCGTCGATAGACCTCGCCTGTGATCCTTTCATTCGGTTTCAGAAGCTCATAGTAAACCACACCTAGCTGGTCCCACCATATACAGAGCATGAGCTTGGCGCCATGAATATTTGGCTTGGCCGTCGATGATGATGCATGGCCGGGTAGTCCCCATGATTTTCTTCGCTTCGGATTATCGTAACGTATCCACTTTTCATCGCCAGTCACGATACGATGCAGAAAACCCTTTCTTTTATGTCGCTGAAGCAACTGTTCGCAAGTGAAAAAACGCCGTTCGACGTCTCTCAGCTTCAGTTCGTACGGCACCCAATTTCCTTGCTTTTGGATCATTCCCATGGCTTTCAAACGCTTGGAAATGGTTGTTCGGTCAACTCCCAATGCTTCAGCAAGTTCTTCTTGCGTTTGACAAGAATATTCATCAAGCAAAGTCGCCAATTCTCGATCTTCAAAGATTTGCGGCCGCCCGGAACGCTCCTTGTCTTCCACGTCGAAATCACCGCTTTTGAAGCGTCGAAACCATCCGCGAACACTTGAATCATCGACACAACCTTCTCCATAAGCCTCCTGAAGCAATCGATACGTCTCGGCAGCAGATTTCTTCAAATTGAACCAATAAAGTGAAACTTCCCGCAAATGACGTCGACCCGGCTCAAATTTCGACATTTTCACGATATCAAAAATTTATGATGCGAAAAAATTTTAACTAATGTGTTAGTATGGAATTGTTGACATATGAATAAGCTTTGATTATGACATATGTAACCATTGAATACTCGCACAGTATTGGTGGCGCCATCTCTTACAAAAAACGGGAAAGACTTATTCACACTCCTAATATATATTTCCGTTATATTTTAGTTTTATTTAGTTGATATTTATGTAAGTTTGAACGTAATATGATCTATATAGTTTCTGACCGTAAGTGATTAGATTAAGATTATTTTTAAGAAAGATATGTCTATTTATATTATATTTTTTAATTAAATTTGTTTTGTATTTTAAATTTGAGCGGAAGTAAAGGTTTATATCGACGCGTTATAATATAACTACTTGTAAGCGAGCGAATAATAAATTTATTGATTTGTATTTTATAGAGACTAAGACAATGAATCATATTCTTGGAATGAGTTTTCTTCTCCAGAGTTTTTTCCCACAGGGTTTTACTCTGAAGGTTTTCCTTATTCCGCAGCTATAAGGCTGAGCAAATGCGGGAATATTGTTTGTCATTTTAATGATAGGAGAAAAATAATTTGTAAAGAGACAGTCGGAAAGAGAGAGAGAGAGAGAGAGAGAGAGAGTCAGAGAGCGCGGCGTGCACCTTGAGCTAGCTTGGCAGTGCATGGGCTTGCCCATGGTCTGGAGACCTCTCCGAACTTCGAATCTTTGTTGAAGTCGGACTGCCCCATCAAGGGAATCCCGAAGATTCCAACGGGGATAGATGAGCACGGTGAGAACTTGCTACGGAGTTAGTTAGCCGTGGCCGGCATGGTCATATTTTTCTGAGCGATGTCTGAAAGTGTAGGGTTGCAAGCCAGAACGGCGCGGCTTATCGCTTCCGGAGAAGGACCGTAGATGTGTGAGTTTGGTGGTGGGGCGGCGGTCCAAGTCTATATAAAGAACCGATTTACGTGCCTGATTCATTGTCGTTGTCGTTTTGTATCCCTATAAACTTTCACGCTGTCTTCTCGATTGTTTCTTGAAGGCGAGTATTGCGTATTAATATTATTATTATTTATAGTTTTATTTCAAGTTGATTCTTACCGATATTATTAAATTGTTTTATAAATTTAAATTTCTTTATGTTACATATTTTATAATTCTCCCTCCCAATCCTTGTTTCAAACAAATTGGTGCCGAAACCCGGGAATACTATTTCCCGGGAAATTGTTACGATTGGGACGTATATACCTTTAGTTTTGTTTGAAGTGATTTAAATTTTGGAAACGTTGATTAATACATCTGTTTTATAAATGAATTCGAGGAAAAAAGCTACAGGAAGAACTGTCATGGAGCGGTCCCAGACAATATCGCCGCGGAGGTCCAAGAGAGTGACAGCTACTTCCACGAGGGTGCCGTTGAGAAAGCGAGCGCGTAAGCAGCCGCTTGCACAGCCGAACGAGCAGCCGCACGCTATATCATCCGAGCAGAAATCTTCGACGAGCCCGCAGGTATCTTCTTCATCACCCCGGTTACGGCCCTCTGCTGCGATGATTCAGCAAGCTACTGTCGACCATGTAGCGGAAGTCGTGCCAGCCCAAGAAGAGGACATGCGTGAGTGGTTACATAGCACGGCTTTGCCGCGTAATAGACCGCGAATTGTTTACGATTCGGCAATTGATCCAACTATGCGACTGCCTCAAGTGCTCGAAAGAACGTTAAATACGGTACGCGACTCATCTATTAGCGATGGAAATTCACGTCTCGCGAATCGTTTAACGACGGTAAAAGTTTTACCTAATTTTTCGGGAGACCCACTTGAGTAGCTTCATTTTAAGAAAACGTATGAACTTTCGTCGGAGTTGGGAGGTTATAGCGATCGGAATAATATATCGAGATTGTTTGCGGCTTTAAAAGTAGAAGCGCGCAATGTAGTAGGTACGTTACTTGCCGGTGGTTGTAATGCGAGTGCGATCATGCAGACATTGCAATTGCATTTCGGTAATAAAAAAACTATCGCGTAAAAAATAGCTTTTTATCTAAAAATGTTGCCTTCAATCGAATCAAAACAAATAAATTTAGTTAAGTTCGCGACTCAATTGAGAAATTCGGTTGTGGCACTTAAATCTTGGGGTCAAATAGGGTATTTAAGAAGCCCGGAATTAATTAAAATCATTGGGAATAAGTTGCCGTATGCGTTAAACTACATTTATAATCGATTTGCGGGCGGCACGGCATCTGACCAGTGCGAGTTAGAAACGCTCGGCGATTTTATTTTCAACGAGGCTGAATTAGCGTCGGAAGCGGGTATATTCGATTTCGAATATATTTCCGAAGAGCCGGCAAAGAAATCTAAAATATTTAGTCGAACCGTGCGAAACACAAAGGCCGACGAAGTTTATAACATCAGTCATGAGCCAAAGGACTTGAATGCTAACCGCGTACATATTAACAGTAGAAAGGAATGCGTTATCTGCGAAAGAAATAATCATAAGGTGAGCGATTGTTTCAAATTTCAGCATGAAACGTTAGCGCGTCGATCGTCGTTAGCTCGTCGATTTAAATTATGCTTTATATGCCTTAAACCCGGCCATCTAAGGGAAAAGTGTCGAGGAACGTCGTGTAATATATGTAAAAAGTACCATCATACACTACTTCATAATCCGAAATATTCGGAAAAATCTGTAATCGAAATGTCTGCTAAAGATGCAATCGTACGTCAAGTAAATCTCGTATCCGCGGCCCGATCGGAAGAGACTGAGTCGGGGTTTTCGAAGGATTGACTTAGCGAGGACGCAATGCTGTTAAAGATACTGCGTGTAAACGTGTACGGAACGCAGAAACAGGTGAGTACGTTTGCGTTACTGGACGAACGCTCCACCATTACCTTAATCGACCATAAATTCGCTCGCGATATCGGTGTAAAAGGCGAAAAGTTACTATTATCCCTAAAGGGTATAAAAAATGAAATTATGACCAGCGAATCTGAAAAAATTAATTTATTTATATCCGGACAAGAGAACAAATTTAAGTTAACAGGCGCCGTAACTGTAAAAAAGCTAAAACTGCCATCACAGTCTGTATTCGATAAACTCGTATCGCGTTTCAAAGAAAACGGAATCGACGTAAAATCGTACAAAAATGCAGACGCTAAGATATTGATAGGACAGGATAATTGACAGTTGATCGCGATGCGTGAAATAATAGAAATAAGTAATTTGACCGTTTCTCGAACATTATTGGGATGGGTGCTACACGGTTATGCACACAGAAATTCGAAATCAATTCACCAATCATTTTTAACGATGCAAATACAACATTAGACACGAGATATAACGTCGGTTCGCGATGACTCACTCACAGACGAAAAACTTAAATTGTTTTATAAGTTTAAATTTCTTTGTGTTGCATATTTTATAATTCTCCCTCCCAATCCTTGTTTCAAACAAGTACCTTAAACTATATTGTAGAAAAAGTATTCCAAAAAGTGCATATGTATGATTTTATATAATAATAGATCCATAAAATAAGGTCAGAAATCAGCAATTCTCTGACAGGAGTAACTTATATATCCCGTTTCAAACCCTTTGCATATCATAGGCAGATATTTGATAACCTGCAAAGTCTGCCCCTAAAAGAGAGAGAGAAAGCTGGAGAGAGAGTGAGAGAGAGGGAGAAGGAGAAAGAGAGAGTTAGAGAGGGAGGAAAAATGTACAGAAACGTAGTTCCATAAGCGGATGACACATATATAAACCTACTATAAACACGCTCTCAAACTCTTTGAGTACGCGATGTACATTGGCTATATAATCGATGCTGATTGAACGAATTAAAGCCAGACTATGGTATGTCGTGATGGAGATGAATCCTTCAGCGACAAAATTAATACTGTACAGAGACGCGCTTGCCGCTTCATCGGTAATATTTACGTGTTGATATGCGTTTAAATATACACGAACAAATCTAAGCTTGTTTACGCCTGCGACCTTTATATTGACTAACAACAATCGAGGACAATTGTCGCAAAGAGCGCGCTAAAGACGCTTTGATGTTACGATGATAGCAAAGCAATGTAGAAAAAAATGTGTACACATAAAATATGTATATTTCGTGATAAAAGAGCTAGTAATGTTAATTTGTTATATTACATTATAGTTAGTAATAATTTTCAGTACTGTTAATTTTTCCATATTCGATGTAGTCTTATGATATATTTATCCTTTGTGTAATCAACCATCTACCGGTATGAAATGTATCATTCTTCTTCATTATTCGTTTGTGCACTGTATAAGTATGAAATCCATATTTACACACGTCGATCAACCTTATTCGTATGACGTAATGAGAAAGCATCTGGAACGAATGAGTTTAAGTAAATTACAGCTATTAAGCGATAATCAGGAGAACCCCCACCTGTCGATACATGTAGGAAATGTAAAAGCCAGAAGAAAAAAGACAAGAATCCTTTAATAAATAAAAGGATGAAAATACTTATTTAGATCTTATTCGACATAATATTAAATATTAAATAAAAATTGTATTACAACATTATAACAAACGTTAATCTTAAAAGTCCTAAACATTAATATAAATAATTTGTGTGTATATATATATATATATATATATATATATAGAAAATTCAAAAGTAAATAAAAAGAATCATATGTGTAATTATAATTTATACGATAAAAGTTATATAATAATTAGAATTAAGTTAATTCAAATAGATATAATTTACGATTATTTAAATAACACCAGAAAAAATATATAAACCAGAATATAAAAGGCGAGTGAAACAAACAGAATTCCATATAGAAAGGGTGTAGAGAAACTAATTTACATTACGCTCTTAGCTTCGACTTCTATTACACTTCCAGGTAGTTTTTAAATTGGTAATTTATTAATTTTATTCTTATGCAAGTATCACCGTAAAAAGTATTAACTTTTAAGAGCTCCGATATTGCATTTAGACATTGAACTCTTGTATAAACCGATTAAAATGACGATGAGACTCATCGATTTATGATTCAAATCGATTCCATACCTCTATATTCTTCAGATCTGGCCCTATCTGATACTCTGACCTGCTCGCAAATCTCAAAAGATGTTCCCCTGAAAGAGAATTGGCTCCAATAATGAGATTATATCTGTAAATCATAACTATTTTGAGGTGAAAGGCTGATTGCTTGGTAAGAAACGCATGGAAAGCTGAGAAAAATTTTACAATGATTGTACCCACAAAAAGTATCTCCATAAAAAGTGACTTTGCTATTGAAAATTATTACCTCATGACCCATGACCCATACCTTATTTCTATAAGAAAAAATTAGTTTCTTATCAAACGAACAAACTCCGGTATTTAATTTTAAAATATCATGTATACCTAAGTAAATTTATTTCATAATTCGAAGTAAATTTATTATCAATTAACTATATAAGGGTAGGAATATACAAAATATTGTAAATAGTTAATCATTTGCGCGCTGTTCGTATACATATGCTCGTGCATACAATATAAAATTTCATACACACAAGAAATCCCGTTATTTAAATTACTCGAGGCTGTTCGTGAGAAAACAGCTAACGCTTGCGTGCTACTCCTTATTAAAGAGTTGAGACACTTGTTATTTAGATAGATCAAGCAATTGATGATGATTCTGAATGATTCGTTTGCAGGAGAAACACTGCTGCATCAGGCACTATACACAATTTCTGCATAAGAATCAAATTCTTTGTGCACTATACCAATTTATATATATATATATATATATATATATATATATATATATATATATATATATATATATAAACAGTCATTGTATGGAAACCAGGTTAGCGCTCGGAATAAGAGTATTTTTTAGAAAATTTAGTGAGGTAATAACGTTAGAAGATTATATTACTTTGGACACTTCAGCGCAACTGCTGCAAGCACTCATATGTTGTTCAAAAATCCGATATTACTTTCATGATATGATTAATTAAATTTACTTGCTAATTAAATTTTAAAACATACACATACTACTGACTCACGTTTTAATGTAAATTGTATAAACTATATACTTACTGTAAGCGTCTGACTAATTTTCAAGTTTTATTTGTAATATTTTCTTTATTATTATATAAAATTCATAACTAATTAAAAATATTCTTACAATTATGATATGAAAGGTAAAAAAGGCGTTGAATAGTGACTCGACTAGTCAGAAATTATCTTTTATATATTTAGATTTTAATATAATGCACTAGTATTATTAAATTGTGGTAGATATAAAATAAATACGTGAAATTTATATTTCTCAATCATAAATTATATTATTATCAAACATATCTCGAATATATTGCAATAAGAAATCAAAGATACATTCCAATATCTTTATCACTTTTTTGGTGCTAAATGTGAACATTCCATTCCCGATGTATTGATATATATATATATATATATATATATATATATATATATATATATATATATATATATATATAAAGGCTACAAATAAAAGTTTAGATAGTATGAAAAATAATACGTTTCAATCTCATAATTTAATTTATTTGTACGAGATAGATCGCATAATGTAGAAAGTCTGACGTAAAGAAAATATTTACTTAAAAGGTTAATAGAATTTAAGCGCATTTCATAATTTCAACTAATTATGCTACTATAAAGAGATATATATATATATATATATATATATATATATATATATATATTTTGTTCCCGATGTTAACCCGAATCTTTTACATCTTATTAATTGCTGGTTTTGAATATTAGGATTCAGAGCGAAATTGTTCAAGTGGAAATACTAGTAAAGCATCTTAAAAAGGTCATTCAGATCAGCCTTTTAAAGAAAAATTATATATAGATGAATTAATGTAAATTTATTTGTATTAAATCATGTGTAAAATAAAAAGAGTCAGAGATTATGTATAATATATATATATATATATATATATATATATATATATATATATATATATCTTAAATTATTATTAAGCTAACAAGTTTATTTAATTACAAGAATATTGTTAAGTTGTCCGTTGTAAAACGTGTTAATAAACAACTCGACAAAGTCATGAGAAGTTATGATTTATAAATATTGGACAAAAACTGTATGACTATCGTAATAAACTGATCACTAATACATGCGCAAATAATTTTGTGAAAATGAAACTTTTCCTATTAAAAAAGTACATAACAGTTTTCCGAAAGCCGAAATTTGATCAATAATGCGGAAAATTTAATATATCAAAGCAGCTTTCCTCGAACTATTTGATAGTAGACACACGGAAGCCATAATATAGAAAAGAGAAAAGTTATGCCCACGTTATATATACTCTTAGAAGCGATCTGATCTGTAAATAAATAATAACTTTAATTTGTCATTCGTTTTATTCATTATACTCCAAAATAATAGTCATTATATTATGGTAACTGTTGTTAAAGTTAACTTTGTGTATGCGTGTGTGTGTTTGTGCAAGAAAAACTTCAGAGTTATTCTTTTGTTATTTATTCACTAATTTTATTGTAGAAATCTCCTTCACACTTATTATTGTAGATAAGACAACAAATAGCGGATTCTTAAGAAGATTTTTGAAAAAAACTACGATGCGACAATTTGCGAAGGCATTAATTAGAAATCTTTAAGCCCAACTGAGATCCTCAATCAGTTAGAAGAAGAAGAAGAAGAAGAAGAAGAAGTTATCGAAAAAATAAAGTAAGAAGGAAAGAACAACGGGGGAGGAAGAAATCCAGTATCCAAGGAAACGTGAAACTTTCGTGAACGAGCTACAATCGTCCAAGAATACATATTATAGGAAAGTACTCGCGCATATATGAAAATTGAAGTATTTCACTATATATTAAAAATAAAAAGATGAAATAAAGTTCAGGTGGTAATTTGACTTATCGATTATCAAGTAGTTGGGCAACCCTCATTTGCTACTTTTGCGCCTCCAAGCGGTACTGGATTCTCTCTCTTTCTCTCTCTCTCTCTCTCTCTCTCTCTCTCTCTCTCTCTCTCTCGCCCTCTCTCTCGCTCTCTCCCTATCTCTGTCCCCCATCTTCCTCTATCTGCTACTCTCTTTTCCCTTTCTCTCTGTCACTTGTTCAACACTTGACACCAATCGGCTGAGCTGCATCGTTGAATGGAACCGCCATTTTTATGCGGTTATCGCGCCCGTCGCCTTCAAATAGACAGAATGAGAGAATGAGAAAAAGAGAGAAATCACTTACAAAGAAATACAGAGGAAAGGAAACAAATTAAAAACTGGAAAATTATTATGTTTCTACTATATTATAAAAGTTTTTATAAAAATTATTCTATTATAATGATATAAAATTTTATTGTTAAGAAAACCGAAATTGTAATATAATTCTTACGTTCTTATAACAAGCTTTTTTGTCCATACTGTTAGAACTTATGTAATATTAGTACCATATTCGTGTTTAAAATAATAACAATAATAATAATAATATTAATAAATAAGCATGCATAGTGCAATTGAATTTTTAGGAACATTTAAATACCGGCATTACATTATCCTTTTCTCCTGATTCATTCTGTAAGTTATCCGTTACAAATAAACTTCTATAGTATGCTAGCAAATTTTTTACAGTAACCTTAGTAAAACACTCGGAAACGAAATAGCCTGGCTTCCAACCATTTTAGACCACACCCCATTAAAGCGGAGCGTGTGCAGAAAAGACGGAATTTCTTTTTCGTTGTCGCGCCGTCTATGAAGGTTACTAATATCCCGTTGTAAGCCAAGAGTAACATTATTATTATAACTTCAATTAATACTGCTTGCAGATTTTATGTTTAATTCTGATGGCTTACCTATATTTATAGATGGATTTTTGATATCCTGTATCTTAAAAAAATGTTTCTCATAAATAAAAGCTAAAACATTATTCTAAATACTTGAATTTATATAATATTTAACTGCAGATATATATATTCCTTTTTATTTATGGGTTAATAAATATTTTCCTCCTACACGTATATGTTATTGATACTTATAATAGGATCATATGAGTCGCTTTCATTGTGGAAATCGCGCGATTTGACGCACAGTATGTACAAATGATAAGATCGATATCCTCCTTTCAGTAACGCTATAATATTTACAATCGATTAAGCCAATATAAAAATACAAAAGAAAAAAAAAGAACTAATCTTAACTGAATTTGATACCTAAAAATAATATTAACCACAATATCCGTTAAGTATTGTACTGGCACTTTAAAAAGTGTTATATAAATCACATTCTCTTTCTCAGCTTTCCTCGTGCTCCCTTTCTCGCGCAGTTTTAATTGTTGCGAGGAACATTATCATAAATATCGGCGCTATGTATATATATATATATATATATATATATATATATATATATATATATAACTTTTACTATATCCATACAGTATACATACAGAAGAAAAACACCAAATTCGATTAGGCCATTGCCGAATTCGCCTTGAGCACGCGATGAAGCGGAATATATATTGGCTAAATTGAAAGAGACAACAGAAATACAGACCACGCGATCACGTGCCTACAGCTCGTATCGCGTACGCATCCTTTTCATATATGATCTACGCTCGATGAATGATACAAGCATTAATACATCGGAGTCCACAAACGTCTTATCATATCAAAAAAAAAAAAAAAATTAAGCATTCTTTTTGATAAAGAACAAAGTTGAACTATAAAGGATAAAACATAACTGCTTTACCATCGTGAATTACTTCGAGAACGACAAAAATTTCCATAATATAATTGTTTTTGAAGAAAAAACCGCGCGGACATTACAGAAAACTTCTTGACTTGCAACAAAAGAATATAGCATATTGCCTAAACTTGCGTCAATTATTTTCCAAGCAAAGAAAATTTAAAAATGTCGCGTATATAATTTTAAAACGATTGTTGCAAAATAATTACACGTTATATGATTCGTCTATGATGACCTGAATGTTCAGATTCTAATTTTTTGATAAAATATTATACTTGTCACCAAGGCGAGTGATATGTACTTATTTTCAA
Organism: Sycobia sp. Sy_11; assembly: GCA_018907035.1. Classification (NCBI taxonomy): domain Eukaryota; kingdom Metazoa; phylum Arthropoda; class Insecta; order Hymenoptera; family Epichrysomallidae; genus Sycobia; species Sycobia sp. Sy_11. The sequence goes on from JACCIC010000036.1 coordinate 2,417,372, forward strand.
TCCTTTATGACACGAAGATATTGATTAAATTCATATTTGAAAGTTTAGAAAAAAAATCCGTATGCGAAAAACACGTGAAAAATAATAATTTTAAACATGGTTTCGGCCATTCGGTGCAGAAGCGCGCATTGTCCAGAATGCGTTCATCTATTCTCGAGTCTTGGGCAAATCCCATACGTTACAACATATAACAAGAGCGAACAAATAACAAATAACTCGCTGTTTCGTTAAAGCAGGCATTAACTTCAATAAATATTTGAACATCACTGTACCGCGATATTGAGAAGAGCGAGGCGTCCGAGCCTATATATATATATATATATATATATATATATATATATATATATATATATACAACCTCCTTCTTGCGTACCGTGCATCATGTTTGAGTGTTAGCAAATGTGTATGCGTGCCTTCTCTGCAACATCACCACACCTGCTCCTATGCTCGTTTTATGTTATCGCGATGATCACGCCCCTTATCACAGGCGTGCAACGAAAAGATTCTTTTTATTTTTCTCTGCACTGGGGTTTCTACTGAGAAGCTCTTCGGCGTCCCCTCGAATATTCACTTATATATTACGATATTAAAAAATTGCTTGCGAGAAAAGTTTTCGTATTTTGTACTTAACTCTGTATTCAAGTATCTATAATACAGGCTAGTGTTTACTCGCCCAATATAAATACGTTGATCTTCTATTTTTGCAATAAAAGTGAAACGTACATACTGAAACTCTGGTCAATTTTCTTATAAAAATTCTTAGGAGATAAAATTCTGTTTTGTACTACAACGTTTCACAATAACAAGCAATGACTACTTATATGTAAATTAATTTCGTACACATATGTAAAATAATACGCTATTCAGTAATAATATTTTGCAAACTTTCACCAACACATTCGAGCACACGGTTAATAACAAAATTTTCTTGAAATTTAACACGAATGTTATAACGGAAAAAGTTCTACATTTTTAAAGTACGCATTAGCTTAAAGACTTTTTTCGAAAATATTTTATAACAAAAAAAAATAATTCCTCAAAAAGCTTTTACAGAAAGTTTGAGTTCCGACAGAATCTATCAGAGGTAGGTAAACTTTTTTTGAAAGATATGAAGTAAAAAAAGTTATAATACCCAAAGATATTTTTTTCATTTTAAATATTTGTTCACTTTAAATATTTAATGTAATTAATGTTCACTTTAAATATTTTTCTTTTTTCTTGCTTAATAATTTAAACCAATATAATAGTCTACCAGATTTTTCGGTGGCGGAAATTAATTTACTTAGTCCATTAAAAAATAATAAATAAGAAATAAATAAATTAAAAATAGATACCGTATCGTAAAATCAGTTTATCCGACTCAAAGGAGGTGTCATTGCTGAAATACGAATGACTCTAGATGCAAAAATCTACCTGGAAAATGACTTACAAGTATTGACTACTCCATCGTAAGATTTGTTCGCTATTTAAGTTAAAGAATTATATTTAGAAAAGTAAGGGAGACCTTCGAGTCCCAAAAATAAATGTTCCATTAGTAAGCCAGTACTTACGTAAAATGTCAAGAATGATAATTAATGTCGATTATATTAACACATTAAGCATACATTAACACTAAAGCTGCAAACGCATCGCGAGCGACTCGTTGCTGTGCTCTACTGTGACGAGTCTTAACCACGACCCCATAGCTCATCGCTAGCGACCAAAAACACTCCCTTGCTGCACATGAGGTGATAATATCAAATCTCTGAAAATCATATGAACCAATAAAATTCGAGAATACTGAACTGCATACAACAACAACATACTATATTGCAGACTATATTGTTTAACTGTAGAATAACTGCTTATAGTCATATTGCTGTATCACATAGTAATATTGCTATATTATTCTCTGATAATGGCGTTAATTAAATTTATTAAAGTTAACTAAATAGCATTATTATAAAAAGAATTTATTTTAAAACAATGCTCTACTTTTTTCTAAAAAAGCACTTTTGACATACGCACCAGTGCTAGATGGAACAGTATAAGCTAATATATGACATTGACGCGTCTCTTGCGAATTTGCGATAGGAAAAACATAGAGGCTATGAGAAAAGTGGAAGTGGTTAGGTGAGTCAGAGTAGATCGAAGCGACGAGTCGCTCGCTCTTCCACAAGAGTCTGCGGACAACCAATTGTTCCCTGCTTGATAAAATGTATTAATGCAATAAAAATGAATACTTTATCTTTTTTGTGCCAACGGATCTTTATTCTATTTATTTTAATAAAATTATTTAGATCGGTTATAGATTCTAGGTTATAGCGTTATAGATTATAGGGTGTCTAGAGCTTGAATTTTTTCAAATTTGTGGTCAGTTTTTTGTCGAATCCATAAACCATGTAATTTTTCAATTAATAATAATAATTGTTTTTAACAGATTAAGTATTAATAATAATAATAATAATAATAATAATAATAATAATAATAATAATAATAATGTGGGGCCTTGAGTTCAGCTACCACACGCGTCCCCGGGGTTGCGGATAGGGGAACGACCACTCGCGGTCAGTCACGAAATAAGCACTTCTAAGAGTGACGAATAAGTGACCGTGGACAAGAACTTCGAGCGAAAATAGTGGTATTCGCCCGTCTACACACCCACTCATCATTCACACACCTACATATCTGTAAGATAACCGTACTCGGACTGGGGAGTATATCGGGAACTCTATAAACGAGTTTCCCACGAATGGTGGAGATGGAGATCCTATAAACGGGTAACTTCCAGGCGGGTTATGAATGAATGAGAGGCCCTATAAACGGACATCTCTCACGTATGAATGTGACCAGTTTGAGCGACGGCAAAGTCTTGCGGATGCAGTGATTACTTGTTGATTGGTGGGATTAGCTGCGAGGGAATCATTTCATGCTTATGTGCGTTCCCCTTCTGGAGGGTACAGTTGTAAAACCAGATGGCACTCCTGGGCCGCCACAAGTAGGGGGCCCGAACCCAGTCTAGCCAACATGGGAGGCTGCCCCACACAGTGGTAAGACGTCCTCAGACGTCAAATCTCGCTTCTCGTAGTAGTGCCGTATGGCGTACGGATGGGACCCTGCTGCGAGTCGTGGGGGAGGAACAGCCGAGGCCACCGGAATGTAGGAGGGCTTCAGTATTGGGGAGATTCAGGACGCTAAACCGTCATCTCCAACAAGTGATCCTCCTGACCATCACAAATATAAAACATTTAACACAAATTAATAATATAATCATGAAAGGTAATAAAAAAATTATAGCAGGCTCTCGAGTGCCGCCTGCAAGCGACTCAGTAGAGTCAATGGAGCTTCCCGGCTCTCCTATCACACCAGTAGGCAACCTGGCTGGTGTGACAGAAAATGTTACAGGTAGCAGTATGAATGAAAGTGCGAATGTTTATAAATCGCCGGCAACTTGGGAAGCTGCTGAGTGTAAATTGCAGGAGCAATTTTACACAATAAGCAGAGTCCTAAGTAAAATGATGGAAAGGACTTGCATACAAAAAAATGTAAGTCAAATAATAAAAAACGGTTTGAGTGAGATCAATGAAGCAGTGGAAATCGGACAGTATGAATTGAAGCGAATGAGACTGCTCCGACAAAAACAGAAAGATAAAGGACGGAGTGAATGTGAGGAGGCAACTCCTCAGAAACGGAAAAGAGACCGTCAGACCCCTACTCCGGAGCAGGCGGCCGCACAACAGCGGACGATCGAGACAGAAACATGGGCGAAGGTGGTCTCAAAACATAAAAAACCGAAAACGACCGAGACGGACAACAAACCGACAAAAGAGCAGACAAAAGCGAGACTCCAAGGTCGCGGGTCTGATCGCCCTAACCTCAAAGGCAGGGGAGGAGCGATCATGATCAAGCCGGCTGAGGGACAGACGTACGTCGACGTGGTACGTACAATACGGCAAAAGGTGGACCCTGACAAGTGTAATACTCAAGTCAGAACAATAAGAAAGACAAAAAACGGTGCGGTACTTTTACAGCTCTCCAGACAGAACAACGAGAGGACTTCCGACAGGTTCTTCAAGACGCTGTCGGAGAGACTGGACGCGTAAAAGATTTGACCTCCAGAGTGACACTGGAATTCCTAGACTTGGACTGTGTCACGACCAATGAGGACATCGCGAACGCGTTAAATCGGGAAACGGGACGGACTGCAGACCGTCGGCCCCATGTTTTCGACGTTAACAGTCGAGGACAGAGAATGGCGGTCTGCGATTTTGACGTAAAAGAGGCTACCGACCTCTTAAGGAAAGGGCGTATTAAAATCGGGTGGGTTGTATCAAGAATAAGAGCAAGGATACGCGTCTCGCGATGCTATAGATGCCTCGGGTTCGGTCATGTACGGAAAGACTGTAAAGGACTGGACAGACGAAGCTGCTGCTGGCGATGCGGCCTCGAGGGTCATTCCCATAAGGACTGCAAGAGTCGTGGGGAGTGTTTCCTGTGCACTGAGGATAATATCCGAGACAGGGGACACTTACCCGGCTCGTCCTCGTGTGTCGCGTTCAGGATAGCACTAACAGAACAGAAGACAAAGACAGTCACACAATGACGACGACGATACTCCAATGCAATATGAACGGGAGTAGCGTGGCAGACGCACTGCTCCCGCAGATTGCGGCGGAACTGAACATCGACGTGCTGATTATCAGTGAGCCATACAAAGACAGACGATTACCGACTTGGCTCACAAGCAGCTCGGGCAAGTCCGCAGTTTGGTTACGTGGAAAGGTTGCGTCGAATATCGTACGCACCGGGACTGAGGAGGACTGTGTCTGGGTGACGGTCGCTGACATAACCTATGTCAGTGTTTACCTGAGCCCAAACAGCAGTGCCTTCGAGTACGCGGCTAAACTTGGAAAAATGGAGGAAGCGTTGCGGAAAATCCCTGGTAACGTGATCGTGGCGGGCGACTTTAACGCGCGGGCGATCGAGTGGGGAATGCCCTTAACCAACAGACGGGGAAGTCTGCTGCTGGAGATGGCCGCAAGGCTGGACCTGGCAGTAGTTAACGAAGGAACGATACCGACGTACAGACGACCGGGGTATGGTAACTCCATACCAGACGTGACTCTGACCTCGGACAGAATTCGAACTAGAATAAGGGCGTGGCGGGTGATCCAGGACTATACGGCCAGTGATCACCAGTACATTGCCTTCAAACTGACAGACGCGACGAGATAGACGAGGAGACGGGGCACAAGATCTACGGGGTGGAACCCCAAACGCCTAGACATAGACGAACTCGAAAGGTATCTGCAAAATGCAGAACCTCCCTTACGAGAGGTGCCTCAAGAGTTGACGAACCGGGACAGGGTGGAGGCGTTAGCGGCGGCAACGACTGGCTTTCTCCAGCGCCTATGCGATGCCACCATGCCCCAGAAACGGAAAGTACTAAACAGACGACAAACATACTGGTGGACAGCCGAGATCGCGGATCTCAGAAGCAATTGTTTGAAGCTGAGACGGAAAGCTCAACGAGCCCGAAGTCGAGGCGTAGTGGGACTATACTCTACGGAGTATAGTCGCGCCAGACAGCGACTAAGATACGCGATCAATGACAGTAAGAAACGGTGTTGGACAAAACTAATCGACGAGGTAGACTCGGATCCCTGGGGCAACGGTTATAAAATTGTAACATGCGTCCTGGGAGGTCGGGGTCCGCCGGAACTACGAGACGCGAAAGTGATGGAGCGGATAGTTGAGAGACTTCTCCCAACCCATCCCAACAGAACGGACGCGACAAACGAAATGACAGATATAGAGATCCCTCTCTTCACGCAGGAAGAGCTCCGCAGAGCTTCGAATGCGTTGAAGCCTAACAAGGCCCCGGGTCCCGATAGCATACCTAGTGAGGTGTTACGGGTGGTCGCTTCGCGCCGCCCGGACATCCTTTTGGGTTTGTACAACGGGTGTCTGGTGGAGAGAGTTTTTAGCAGGCTCTGGAAGGAGGCTCGATTGGTTCTCATCCGTAAGTCTAAGGGGAACCCCGATTTGCCTTCTTCATACAGGCCTCTCTGCCTACTAAATACGGCAGGGAAGCTGTTGGAGCTACTGCTAAGACCAAGGCTGACACAGGCAATTCAAAATGCCGGAGACCTATCCGAACAACAACACGGATTTAGAAAAGGACGGTCGACAATCGGAGCTATAGGTGACGTGACGAACATCTTTCACGCGGCGAACAGGGGCTGTCATGCAACCAGACCACTGGTTCTGTTGGTGACCCTGGACGTTCGTAACGCCTTTAACTCTGCAAAATGGACAGAGATACTGGGGGCGTTGGAGTTGACTTTCAAGGTTGACTCCTACCTCCTTCGTATCATACGGGACTACTTACGAGACCGAAGACTGACGTATGATACTTTGGACGGAAAGAAATGGAAACGCGTGACAGCGGGGGTGGCGTAGGGTTCCATTTTAGGCCCCGACTTCTGGAACGTACAATACGACGGTTTGCTGAGACTAGACATGCCCTCCGACGCGCGTCTCATTGCCTATGCCGACGATGTGGCAGCCGTGATAGTCGCACGCGACTATCACTTGATTCAGTTAAAGCTGAATCAGGTCATGAGACGCATGAACGAATGGATGACAGATCACGGACTGCAGCTCGCGCTGCAAAAGGCTGAGTTGTTGCTGCTGACTCGCAGACGTATACAGACGGTGGTTCCGATGACGTTAGGGACGGAAAGACTGGAAACCAGGAGTGAAGTCAAGTACCTTGGCGTTACCTTGGATACGAAGCTGAGCTTCTGGCCCCACCTACGAAACGCGGCGACAAAGGCAGCAGAAAAGACCAAGGCTCTAAGTAGACTGATGGCCAATACCAACGGACCGAAACAGAATGTTCGGAGACTGCTGATGAGCGTTACCCATTCGATTTTGCTTTACGGGGCGGAGGTTTGGGCTGACGCGATGAATATCAGGAAACGCGCGAACGCCATGAAAAGCGTATAAAGGGCGGGCGCGTTAAGACTCGCGTGCGCGTATCGTACCGTGTCTGAGAGCGCCGTTTTCGTGATTGCTGGGGTCATTCCCATCGATCTGCTCGCGGCCGAACGGAAGCGAATTTACGAACAGAGCTCGAACGTTGGAAGGGAAGACGCTGTGACTGAAGAACGGACGAAGACCATCGAGACATGGCAGAGACGGTGGACGACGGTCGAAAGAGGACGGTGGACGAAAAGACTAATACCCGAAATCGGTCCGTGGAAAGAGAGGAAATACGGAGAGGTGAACTTCTACCTTACCCAATTTCTGTCCGGACACGGATACTTCCCTAAGTACCTCTGCAAGATGAAGAGGGTCGCCTCTTCAGAATGCAAGTACTGCGGATGGGCTTGGGACGATGCGGAGCACACATTTTTTGTGTGCGAACATTGGACTGAGCCACGACTAGAGTTACAGACGAGGACAGGAGTGATCACGCCAGAAAACGTGACGAAAATTATGATGACGGACGCGGACAGCTGGCAGTTGATCGCAAAATGCGTTATGAATGTGCTTCAGAACAAAAGAGCAGATGGATGTTTGGACGATTGAAAGTCTATGAAGAGTGAATGTAATATCGAGTATGCATGAGAATCTGGAATGAAAGATATGAACGTGAAATGACCACGCAAGGACTGCCGCCCAGGCTGAAGTAATGTGTATAACAGTTCCGGGCTGGTGTCGGTGCAACATGGAGATATGTGTTTAGTGCGTAGTGACATGGGTTTTCTGTCGAGTCGCACATACTCCGGTGGTCGTTTTTCAGGACCATTCTTGCTGAACGACCATCGGAGATGCATAAACAGCATTCACAGACTCCGAAAAAAAAAAAAATAATAATAATAATAATAATAATAATAATAATAATAATAATTCTCATTATTGAGGAGGAAAGAGAAAATGTGAGTAGCATCTTTTACAACATTAAAATGCAAAATTAAATTTATTATAATTAAATTAAATGGGATAAAAACCTTTAGTCAGTGAGTGGAGGAAAAAGCCATACAATAAGAATAGTAACCGAGCAATAGTTTAAATGATCCTTGACATTAAAACTATCTTAGAAATAAATCTTACAACTAATAACCTAATTCGAATTCTACTTGAATAGATCTCTACACCAGCCTCATCAAGCTGTAGAATCCTGAAGGTCGGCACCGTTGGCCAAACATAATCACGCTCGGGGCCCTCGCACCCTTACTTGAGGTGGTGAGTCGCAGGCGACTCCACAATACACCTTCAGGTCTAAAAAAAATAGACGATCAATTCAAGAAATACGTCGACGTTTTACACAAACGAAAACAATTTAGAAAATACAAAAAGGTTTTACATTGCACCGGCGCCCCTCCACTCACCGTGTAACATAAACAACCCTATCCGGTTACAGTGCCTAAATCAAGAAGAGATTATATATATCGTATGCTGAACTATAAATGCATATAATATAACTTATAATACAATATATATACACAAATATATACATGTACACACACACATACATACATGCAAATATAGTATAACTCACGCGACCAATAATAATAATAGCAAAAATAATAATAATAATAATAAGAAGAAGAATATAATTTTATTAGTGCAAAATGGAATTTACAATTTAATTTAATAAATAAAGATTCATTGAAGCGTATATTTATATAATAAAATTTTTTTGTTCCGCACTTGTTTTGTTAAAAAATTATCTTTTTTTTAAAGAAGAGCATTCAAGGCTTTTATAGAAATATTCCAGGATATTATAAAGTAGTAAATATTTTAGGTTCTAACGTATTTGAATTAATAGCTGAACATTATTCAATTCACAGCATAAAAGCAATGCGTCAGTTTAATGAAATATATTTGCAGAGTTGTATGTTACATTGAAACTTACAGACTGTATAAATTGAAACGTTCATAAAATATTGTACTTTATCATGTTATCAATTTTAATCTTAAACGATGGAGCTTCAATAGATAAAACGAAATACATTAATCAATACTGTAAAACAGCCCAAGTGATATATATATATATATATATATATATATATATATATATATATATGTATATATATATATATATTTGAACTTATACACTGCAATATTGAAAAATAAGCAGTTTCAGAAAAATGCAATGGACCAATCTTTTAGAAAATAAAATAGGTAATTGGAATAACTATCCCAGCCTTGGATTCAAGGAGCCTTAATAAGTTCTTGTAAGGCTAAAGTCTATGTTTTTACAGGAAACCTGTTTATGTCAATATTTGAATTTGACAATTTAAAATAGGTTGGGGCAAATTTTTTCAATAAAATTTCGAGAAAATATAGGTAGTTCAGTGATTTAATAGTTCCTTTCATTTTTAAAAGATTCTTTTTCGGATTTTTTTCTCATTTATTCAGAAAGAAATGTTTCTCTAAATACATCAGCAATCTAAAAATGCAGATAGTTCTAAAAGCAATTAAACAAATTTGGATAACATATATATATATATATATATATATATATATATATATATATATGGGCATGCCTCTCTCTCTCTCTCTCTCTCTCTCTCTCTCTCTCTCTCTCTCTCTCTCTTGTGTGTGTGGTGTGTGTGTGTGTGTGTGTGTGTGTGTGTGTGTGTGTGTGTGTCCGATCATTTTATCCTACACAGTCCGCAACACTATTATAATACAAAACGATTAACATTATATATTCCCAGCTCATCCGAGAGCGCAGCATTCGCAACATCATAGTACACAGATCTCACTGTCAAATTCCGTTATATACCTACATTTTATATTAGCGCAATGGAAATCAATTTCCCAGAGGGCAACGACGCGCGAAAGCCACTGATACTTCACGCAATAAAGCTGGCGATAGTAAAGCGCGACGCTTAATATACGGGGTGTGCACCGAAAATATATCCCTCCCATTGCCAAAACAATTCCTTGGCCTCCATCGCTATATATGTACATATAGTGTTAATTCATTGCGGAATCCTGCAACGGCATATATTTATATATATATATATATATATATATATATATATATATATATATATATATATATATAGTAGAGATGCAACGACACGCTTCCCACCGTGGACGGGGTCTCTCAACATTTCCGCCCTCTCGACGGCCTTTCCATGCGTCGCGTCGCATAACATCGTCGCAGCTGCCATCCCGCGTGAACTTTCCACGATGATAAATAACGAGATTCTCTCCAGCCCCCTTCTTCTCCTGAGATACAATTTTGAGAGGTCTTTATCTATATATATATATATATATATATATATATATATATATATATATATATATATATATATATAGGTGTGCCTGCATGCGTTTTCGCGCTCAACAAATACGGCTATACCACAACTCACCCGAAAGCGTAGCCCAGAGCTGTGCGAGCGAGAAATCCCGCATAGATCTGCAAATGTAATAGTTTAGTTTTCACGCACCCACTAGTTCACGCGCGTAATTGAAATACTATATATTGCTAGCTAAGTCACAATAGATTCGCGTGTAACTTTCTATATGAGGAACTTTCTTTTCAAAAGCCCCGTTTCATCATTGCAACAATCCAAGCACAAAGATGCCATATATGTGTACATGGCCCTTAAAACGATCCGTTTGTTCTCTAAACAACGACAATGAAAAGATTTTTCTGTGTGGAGAATATAAGAATGTATGCGGAGAACAATGAAATATGCTTTTCAAATTATAGCAAGCATGTTTACTTCAAACGAAATTATGCTAAGCTTAATTCAACGACCCTTTGTCTTTTTCTTAATTCAAGTTTTATTTCTTTTTCTTTCCAAAAGAGAATAAAATTATAACACATTTAACATGTCAAAAATTTTAAAAAATATATTATATAACTAAATGTAGAAGGAGAAAATTCATCCAGAAATTCGATATATACTTATATATAAGATCAAAATTAATCATAATATATTCACGATATCTGCACTTCCCATTTCATTTTCAGCGATACATGTCAATGAGAGGTATACACATATGCAAGAAATAGCACGAAATCTTTTGGTCATTTGGTGCTATCCATATCACCTTCCTACTGAATCTTTAAAATACATTATTTTCTTTTTAATAAATAAAGTTTTTATCTGTTCCTTGAAAGTACAATCTTATTTATTTTTAAATACAATCAAACATTTTTTGTAATATATGAATATTAAATCAAAGATCGAATTTAGAATTTCTTTAATATAAGACAAGAGGTTATATTATCATTCCGTTGTTATTCTTGTTGACATTCTTCACGGAAACAAATGTGTAAAAATTAATATGATGAGACAACAGTTTAATATTAAAAGTATTGTTTTAGATTTTACACTATTTATTCAGGTTACACATTACAACGCGATTTTGTTTTTGTATATCTAATTACACATGAAATAATGAGCGCAGCTTAGTTCGGCCGATAATTATGCAATACATATTTATAATTAATAATATTTCAAATATTTCTAAACAAAATTCATTTCCAAAAAAACAATAACTTATTTCTAGAAAAACTACGATTGTTACTCGAAGGCTCATGTCAAAACCCTTTTAATCAATTCATTTGTTACGATATTTTTAAACAATAATTTTACACAAGAAAATCTTCGCTTTTCTGGAGCAGCGCGACAAAATACCCTTGAAAATGTTGGTTCACTAATAGAACTTCCTTCGGCTACAAAAAATTCCCTAGCCCCTAGACTAGTACACAGTACACGTATGACACACTTTTACGCTTTTTTATATCCACTTGTGGCAACCTCGATCTTCATCTTCACGTTCATTTGAAGAACAGCTAATTTTTTTTAATTGAAGTCTCATCATTGAAATGAAAAGAGTATGAATTTATAGGCTCATAATATCATCAAATGCTGAGCTTTCCAAGGTCATTTCAAGATCATTGAGAGAGTTTAAACGAAATAAAGGGTTTCAATGAAAAAAAACCACTTTGATCTTCAAATACTTTGAAAAATGAGATCAATATCAAATCTAACAGAACAGAAATCCGTCTCTCTTTGTCATATACGTCATTTAATTGTTCTGATGTATAAATCTTGTACTTATATTATATGAATAATTTTATTTCTCTATTTTATCTGATTATTACATTCAAGTTTTAAATTCAATGTTGAATTTAAAATTGGAGAAAATTATAAATCACTTGTATTAAAAGATAAACATACAAGTACTAAAATATATGTAATTGCTAAATATTATTTTTTAGATTTTTCCACAACTTACCCCTATGGAGGTCAAAAGGTTTTAACATCATTATCAATGATCCTTATCGATTTTTGTTACTTATTAATCTGACTTATTTGTAATAAAATTGAAAAATACAGCGTGACAGTAAATTAAATAGAAAATTATCATCTCGTCAAGTAGATATATTTAAAAAATAACAATCTCGTTATTTACGCACCATATCTGGGAATAACGTATCTTGTTTGATAATGGCGAAACATTATTTAAACAAGCCCAGTTTACAAAATAATTACATACAGCGTAACCGATATAAACAATTTTTTTATTTCTATAATATGCCACTTAAATTATAATCCAAAGGTAATTGTACATACAGTAATGAATTGTCAAATATGAAAATTTAATTAAAAAACTGGTAGTTTTTGTACAATATAAATATGAAGATAAGTATAGTTAAGTAATAGAATATTATCATATTATAATGGTCGTAGATGACAAGTATAATATTTTATCAAAAACTTAGAGTCTGAACTGGATGTTCAGAACCTGGATAGGTCACCATAGACGAAGTCATATAACGTGTATTCTTTCGCAACAATCGTTTTAAAATTATATCTCCAAAAAAAACTTTTAACAAAAGCAAAATAGTTAGGAGAGTTTGATGTGTTCTAAGCATAGTAAGAATTTGAAATACATCTTTTCATGTATTTTATAATATATGTATATAAAAACTTTCCGAAAAGTTCAAAATATATTAGCACAAATAATATTCTATAATTAAATTAAAAATCAGTTCACTAATATAGTCAGATGTCCTACTGACTGCGATAAAAGGAAACATAATAATATATACAATTATATTGCAAATCTTTTCATAGTAAAATAAAAAAATGTTCAGATACCAGAATAATATTTATACCTAATATTTGTCTGAAATCTTCCAAAATAGATTAATTAAAAATAAATTATATAACGCAATAATGTCTTAAAACAATGGACCATTAAAACAAATGGCTAAGTGCATTTTATATACATTTCTATAAATAACAGCGTGTATAGATTACTCAAAATATATCTAAAACTCTAAAAAATAATAATAAATAAATAATTTTAACGGCAGCTCAATAAAGTAATGAGATCATTTACAAATAGCCCAGTTTATTTTCACATCATGTTGTCCACGTATGGACTTATAAAAAAGAATTAATTATTTTAAAAACGCAGATATTAACTGGATTACGGCGGGAAAGGATTCTTTAGTTTATAAATAATATATATGATTTGAAAAATTCTCGATAAAGAAGTGATAAATAATTTTTTTCATTGATTGACAATTCGAAATCACAATATAGAAGTAAATAGTGCGGCGACCGCGTGATGGTGGCGGTTCTCAAACTCGTCTTCGTGGGGCTACCGCGCTACTAAATCAATGTGTTGATAATCAAAAAATTGATAATCAAAACTTGATAATCGTCTTATAGAACTTTCATCCTATACTATATTTGAAAAACTTAAGAACATGAAAAATATTATATTAATAACTAAGCCCTCCATCTCTCTCTCTCTCTATCTCTCTCTCTCTATATATCTCTCTCTCTCTCTATCTCTCTCTATCTCTCTCTATCTCTCTCTATCTCTATCTCTCTCTCTATCTCTCTCTCTCTATCTCTCTCTATATCTCTCTCTCTATCTCTATCTCTCTCTATCTCTCTCACTCTCTATATATATCCTTTTAATGACCTATTAAAGCAGCGCATTCATATAACGAAAAGTTCATTCCTCGACTCCTCGGCCTTGCTTTTGGTCCTTCTGACATATATTAAAGACCGTCTGATGCAGACAGCGATTACTCGCCGCGCCCCCTTTATAGCGCACCAAGTCCGGGGACGAAGAAAAATATAAATCAAAATACAATAAATAAGTAAATAAATAAATAGCAGCTTTGAGATGTCTACATATGTACATGTATTATAGCAGTGGTCTGTACATAGACAAACCTACAGTTGTGTGCACGCACGGACGCAAGCACAACGACCTTTGACTAAAAATCTGAAATAGTTGAAAATTATGTACTATTATGTGCTGGACAGGTAAACATGTTTAGTCTGTGAATTTAGGTAAAATAGATCTCGCGAGTGCTCTACCGTGCATACATTATATGTAGATTTTGCGGGTTGCGCCCAAATTTAAAGCTGATACTGCTTAGCTTGTATAATTGAAAGAAGTTGTATATATGTATATATATATATATATATATATATATATATATATATATATATATATACGCCACCGCCAACGCGATTGACCTCGTTTTATTTTTGCATTTATGCGGAGCATTCGAGATTTTTTAAACCCTAATACGAGAGCAGTGTCTTAAGATGTAACGCCACTATTGAACAATCAATACGAACCATTTTATATTCTTCCATTTCATCTACGTAAATATTAAAATAAACTATGCTCTTTCATAAATATGTTTTAGTTATAGATAAATTAACTTATTTATAATAGATATTCCATATTCAATAATTATAAAAGTTACTTTACAATTTAAAGTAAAAGAATTCACACCGATCCAAATATGTGAAAACGTAATGCTCCTGATTACTTTACTAAAGGGTTATTTATTATTAAATGGTAAAAATATTAATTCAACATTTTGAAACAATTTAAAAGAATTAAGAGAAGCTATACGAGTTCATAAAAAAAATTAGAAAATTAATAAAATTTATAAAAGTAGATTTAATTGAAGATTCCTCAAACAGTTGTTGAAATATATATTAAAATATATATTAAAAGCCAAATGTTTTTTACTTATTTAATAGTATCTTATTATGTAAGAAAGTAAATTTATATAGTCAATAGAATGCGAAACTAAACGAAACTAATCGTAATTCATAAGGAAACAGACAATATGCTAGATTCATCAAAAACACTGTAATGCAGTACATTAACGATAAATCGGAGTTGAGCGGAGTTTTTCTACATCATAGACAAATTTATTATTAATACAACACAGTTTATCGTGCATAATAAAATAAATTCTCTTTTACGCGTGTGCACCGGCTGAATTCTTACGTATGATCAAGGATGTTATAACAAAGATTAAACGATATTATGTAGTATCATCGATATTTATCATGCTGCGATCAGTGAATTTCATGCAGATTTAGCGATTAAATATTTTTTTTAAAAGGTAATATTTATATGAATGTGAACGTTTGCCATCAATTATAAATAAATGATTCGTTTTTATTGTGAAATATTGATTTTTATTCAAAAGATTGATTTATAAATTATCGTTATACTTTTGGATTTTAAAGTTAATTTTATCTGCATCCTCCAAACCCCAGTACTACTTCAGTACCAAATTCGAAACATCAAAAGAATCCGTAAAGTCACCACTGCTTCTAATTCCTATTTCTATTATTTTTGATATCTAACTCTAACCAATAAAGGTTTTTAATCTACATTATAATCGTATATTAATAATTTCTTTGAATTTCTTAGATGCTTTCTAAATTTATGAAATAATCTATTGTAAATAAAAACAAGAACATGAACAATTTGTTTCATTACAATTTGTTATATTCGTATGAATAAATAAATATATTTTATGCAAATGAAGTACTCGTCAAACGAAAATCAATGAACAACGGAAAATAATTTTCTTTATAAATAAAAAATAATATTTCAAATAAAAAGAGAGCAGGAAACTCAGTCGATATTCTGAACCTACTTTATTGACCATTGGTAATAGCCACTAATGCGAATTATTGCGTATATAGCGGTACATACTATAATAATATAGAATTGATATTTAGCTGCAGTCAGTAAAGATACACCAGCGATTATTACACGTGTAATACGATTATGTGCACGAGGCCGTACACATAGTCATATATACATATGGTAGCATTTTTAGAAATTATAATGACTTGCGTCTTTGGATCATTATTTATAGCATCCATACAAAATCATATTAAAATTGAATTAATTGAATTATGGTCATTGGAACATTCATGACGTTTAAACCTATTGCTACATGTGTTTAAAATATAAGACTGATCGGTGTGAGAGTCGCTTGAAAAATAATGGGAGGGACATTAGAATATCTATAGATACACAATATACGATGACACTTGATTTTCCTGTAGAAAAAAATAATATCAAATTCCCGATAAAATTTTGGAGAAACAGCAATATTTCAACTATACTATATAGTATCTTTTAAAAATTGACCTAAAGCTAATACATCGCTTATCGACACGAACTCGCCTTGGAATTAGCCGTTTCCCTGAAAATCATTCATGCAGGCCATTAAAATTGTAAATCGGTGCACTAGCGCGTACATTTACATATTATGTAGCTATATTTAAACTATTCCAAGAATTAACCGCGCGATATAGCTATATCGATATACCGAATGTTCCAAATTTCCATGTACAATATTAATGATTCATTCAAAAATTCTATAGCAAAGCGTAACGCTCAACTAAATCCTATAATAATGGTAGGCTATAGCTCATATACTGTCGAGATAAAAGAATAATGATATATACATAAAGTCAGTGATGAATTCTAGATGAACTCTACGATGAACATCAGCAAAAGATTCTTTTCTCATATGTCGTCGAGATTCAAAAGATTTCATCCGATAAGGGACGAGATACTGCAAAAGGATTCAGATTTCCGACAGGCATTTTGGTTTATCAAAATCTTGGTTTACATCTACATAATTTACATAACATTAAAAAATTTTGTTATAATTTTCAACGAATTGTCAAAATTTCAGTAATACTCATTTTATTAATAATCAACAAATCCTAATTAATTGTGTAAATTTAAATAAATTAGTACATTATCTAAGGAGGAAGGAGTAAACTAGAAATTATGAAAAAATAACTAAACCATTATTATCAAATTTAAAAGAACTGCATCAATCTTTATTATATTTTTATAAAAACAATTTCCCTGTTATATTAATAGGAATCTATCAATTCAATTCTAGAAAATACAAATATAATGTTTATTGAAATCATTTCTTTGTCTGTATAGGTATGGTGTCATCTGTAATTTCAAATTTACTTCAATTTTAATTCAACTTCAACTTCCAATTTAATTTTGGCTGAACTACTGATTAGTCCCTTGTCTGTTTTTCATGAAAATTTATAATTTTTTAATGCTCAAATTTTATTTTTATGATGACACCCAGAAAAATCATAATATACAGAACAGTTTTCAGTATCTAAATAATTTTTCAAATAAAAATTGTAGAGATTTATAAAATACATTTCTTGCATCCTTACATTTTACTCTAGTACCACATTTTTCGATAAAAACAAAACAATCAAAAGATAAGAATAATTCTAAAGAATATATATATATATAAGTAAGCCAAAGTAATGTCGATGCGTTAGGAAGCTACCGACTGCCTGTTAGTGATTACCACTACAGCCATACACAGCACCTACGCTACAGTCCGACATAAAATATCGAAATTCCTTCAAAAGTATCTCTCGCAGCTAATAAATTGATAAAAATAAAAAAGATTTATTTTAATGAGAATTACAGCTTTCGTTTATAATATGTTTTAAATTGTTTGTATATTTTGCGAAATAAATGCGAAAACAACGGTTTTTCTAGTTTTTGTCATGAAAATTCAATTTGCGCTAAAAACCGGTAATCAGTATTTCAAAAAATACATGTATACAATTTTTTAATAATATTAGGGTAAGTAAAAAATTTTTCTCCAAAGTTCTACTAGTCTATCATCCAAACCAAATGGTTTATTAAAAGATGTGGCTGAAATGCATACATTATAACCTATTTATTTATTCTGATGTTGCATGCATTCTTATATATTGTTGACTCCTTGTTCTTCGTGAACAACAGAATATGAATGATATAAACATTGAGATTCTAGTTCGCAGTTAATATGTGTATAATATGCTACCTATTAATATAATACCTAATGGTGGATAGGTAATTAAATGAATTAATATCAAATTAATATCAAATTAATATTAAATCCTAATTACGTTCACAACGCCGTAGTACTTGTACGTATATAGAAAAGAAAATTGTTACATTTAATCCCGTAACAAGGCAGTTGCTTTGAAAAATTCAGAATTTACTGATCTATGTTAAACAATGCTTTATTCCTCGTTATATTATTAAGTACAAATGATCTGAATTGCTTATTTTGTTCTTGAAAAATTCTCAGAAATGAGCGAAAGTTTATGATCGAAGGCCTCAGCATAATTCATATCAACTCACGCTCCTCAAGCAGGCAGGCAACAAGAAAAAATAGTGACTAGAAATTCAAAATGCTATTTGCAAAATTATCTACAAGCGGCAATTAAGAAAATAGCGATTCCATATTATTCTGGTCCCCTTCTAAACGCTATGATATTCAGTGAATTCGACTTGTGAATTCTGACAATCGATCATCGAGACCATAATACTCCCCCCTCCGTATTGATGAGATGATATAAAGATGATAATAATCGAGAAGACACTTCTAGTGAGGCGAGAGAGAAGACAGTTCTAGAAGTACGCTGCTCGAACGGAAATTTAAGTTTATAGAGATTTCATATTTTGACTTTGGAGCAGATCGGCTGTTTTACGATCTCTCAGAATGTCTAATCCGGCGACATACGTGTCCGGTCACTGTCGTCGTGCCCAAGACGCTGGGGGTCGTAACGCAGAACAGGAGGATCAATGGAGCATACCTTCCCTTTCTCGTCTTCGTGTAACTCTGCAAAAAGTACTCCATCCATCAGGATTTTTGCATGTAACTCCTTTTTTATAACAATAGTACACAATTTAATTTGATTTATTTTTAAAATACAGCTTTAAAAGGCTATTGTTAAGATGAAACTTCTACATAGCAAAGAATCTGTCAAAAATTTTTCACAAAAATAGTTAATAAGATACTAAGATAAAAATAATAAGAACATTTCAAAAAGATCGTAGCAAACATTTCGATAATGTTTTCAAAATCTTTTTGTAGAAAAATTATTTCCTCGGTGCATAGGGGCAACACAACAGGCGAAAAACCGTGCATTACTTCCCAGTCCAATCAGAAATTTGAAAACTAAAAATAAATAGTAATTTTATCAATCACATCAGCTTTTTTAATATTCTAATCTAAAGCTGCATTGGCATTACAAAGTATCGCAACATATTTTTCATAATAAATAACTACTAATGTAATCTTAAAACATGATTCCTGATGCCCTTTTAAAGAAACTTTTTATGAATTTTTATATATAACGAATAAAAAACTTAATTACGTAAACATCTGAAATAAAAAAAATTATATTCATAAAATTATTGTGTTTCATGATTTCGATTCTATAGACGTATACTTTATTAAATTATCTACTTGCTAAGGAAAATAATTTTTTTTTTTATTTTTTCACTGCACGATATTAAATGGCAAATATATAAATCAGATATTAAAAGAAAGCTCCTTATAAAAATACCTTATAATTTTTGTTTTTTAGTATATCTTCTGAAAAAACTACTTTTGTCCCTTTTAAATGTTTTATCACGATGCTCCAGTGCTTCTTCAGCATTTACCCTATATATTAATAAATTAATGAACGTAATAATGTGTATTTATAATGACTAATATAAAGAAATTTAATTAATAAATTTCATGTTTATATACCTAGTGATAACGTAGCATAATTAATTATTTCTTCTCCATGAAGAGTATACTCTATATAGATCTCTATAAGAGTATACTCTATACTCTACTCCAAGAAGTACTTTATATACTGCAGGTGATATTGGCCATCAATGATAATTAATCATCAGAAACTAAGCTGCGTGAAGCATATATAAATATATATATATATATATATAAAATTTTGTTGATTTAAATTTAGCATAATGATAATACAAATTAACAGAATAAATGCCATGAAGCAAAAAAACATTCCACAAAAATATCATATCCTTTATCTGTCCTTACAAAATAAATTGTATTTAACATATTATTATTCTACTGCTAATTAAAATAGTTTCTATTGAAATTAATTGTTTCACTTTTTCTAATAATACTACCAAAAAAATTAAAGAGGTTCAATAAACAAACAGCATCATTTTTGAATGAAAAATTTTTGAATACTTGAGACACACACACACACACACACACACACACACACACACACACATCGTGTAATACTGGTATTACACTTATCGGACCGACGAAAGCTTATCATCTATTCACATATAAGTCATGATAGTATATTGCATTGTATTTTCAATCAATGGTCTCAGATCCTTCCACTGCCTGTTTTTAGATTATGTACATTCTTCAAAAAAGAATTTATTTCCAAGAAATAAAATTGGTAAAGCAAATAAACTGTTAATTTGTGTTTTTATTAACCAAAACAACGATTTAATTTATATGGTTTAAAAATAAACATATTTTCCCAGTTAATTTTCTTTTATTTTTTATTTAAATGATTATTTATTACATATGCTACACTTACACAGACAAAATATGTATATATATTTGTCATGCTCATCTGTGAAAGTTAAAAGTACATTTTTTTGTTTCATGATACAATTTCAGTCTTGAAAACATCCGCATTTCTCTCGACAAAGTCTGGCTCACACAACGAGCAGTCTAACTTTATTTCTGGAAAAAATCCAGTAAAAGTTCTCTTTGTGAGGGTAATTCTGAAACGAGTAAAAATGTTCGCCTACTCACGGCGAAGTTAACTTTGTACGCTTTCTCACTTCGAATTCTAAAGATAAAAAAATATAAAAAAAAATAAAAAGAAATAATCTAAAACGATAGAGACGTTGGTTTTGGATTTACGAATATTTTGAAGTATATTATATATAGAAAAATAACAATGAAAAATTAATATACATTTTTTATATAATATATAATACATATATATGTGTGTGTGTGTGTGTGTGTGTGTACACAAAATAACTCTCACGTCCTTTATTAATTACACACATAAAATACTATATTCTATAGCTGTCCAAGTCCGTGCACTTGTGATTACACCACTCTTTTTTATGTATCAGATAGTATAATAAAACAGATTGCATCCCACGTCGAAATAAAGTAACTTAATTCTACGCTTTTCGACGAAGTCGTAAAAAAGCGTTTTCAGTGCATCTTAATTGTATTTATATTAATCCTATGTAACATATATATATATATATATATATATATATATATATATATATATTTTTTATTGATAATATAAAGATTATCTTATACACTTTTAAAAGGATATGTAATAAACCTATAGTCAAAAATTGAAATAATGCTACACCGTGGGCTACTTTATAAAGAGTTCTTGCGTTGCTAGAAAAGCATTATTATTGAATAAAAAATGACATAGATATATTTACTTTATATCTTTCTCGAGAGCATTCCAATCGTGATAATCAAAGATTTTAATAAAATTAATTTATGTTGATTCACGATATCTATAAGTAGATTATTCCCATGGTAGCTAATTCTAACACTCAAAATTTCATTTTTTATATAGTTGTGCCATTCTTATAGAACTGTATAATATTTTCTTATTATAGAATAATCTATCTGCATTAATTAATTTTCATATATCTTTCAATGGTTTCTAATACTTAATGAAATAATCTGTAAATAACAGGATTATAAATGTAAATTTAAAGTTAGTTCTGTAATTAGAGTTAGACTGCGCTGATCTTTGAGAATATACGAGTACTACTGGAGAAAGCTTTCCCTGTCTTTCCTGGAACTGTTCCAAACCTGTGGTAAGATTCCCATCATACAAAAGAGACAAAAAACAGGAGTAAGAAACTCTCTCTCTCTCTCTCTCTCTCTCTCTCTCTCTCTTTCTCACTCATAGCCTTTTGGTTGGTGGAGTTCATATTTTACTAGAGGTAAACAGCTACATGAGGTAGACTAATTTTGTTGATCTGAAGCAGATTCTAATATAATAGCTAGAAGTTCTAACGAGTTCTTGAATTCTAGTTAATAAAAAAAAAGACTAACCCATTTTGAGAATGAATTATAATATGCATATAGGTTCTTTATGGTTGCTTACACTCGATCGCCTTTACGCATCACTCTCTTGACAGTGCATAATTGAAAAGTCCAATAGGAGTGCTGTACGAGAGGGAAAAAATATGTCTCAGTATGCTCTTTATATCTCTTGCACAGTAAAAAACTGCTCACAGCTCTCCCATTTTGATAGCTTCCTCCAGAAGTACATATAGTTTAAGGTACTGATCAATATATACAATGCATTCTATGTATTATAGATAAACAATTATAAATACATTGTAGGAGAAATGTAAATTTTATATATAATTGAAAACCCTAAAGAATAGTTTTATTTGTGGGCAATTCACCCGCCAATAATGCGAGCAGGTACCATATTTTCGATAGATTGTTTTTCAAGACAGGTCTTCGAAATCATCTAATACATAACCTACAATTCAGTCGTGGATTTCAAGGGGAGAAGAGGGGCGATTGCCCCTCCCTCCAGCCTAAATCTGAACTAAATTAAAATAAAGCTTATTAGAGATTTTGTTAAATGTTGCTAAATCGTCGATGAAGCCCGTAAATCAACAGTATTTAGATTTTCTATAGCTGGGTAAATTTTCATATGCTACATTTTGAATCACTAATATCTAGACATATCATATCCATCAGCTAACCTCTGGGGATCATAGCCACAAAAATCTTTGATTTTGAACTGTCATGTTTATGGTTACATTTTAGGGAAAAAATACGGGAATCCATAATATTTCTTTTACACAAATAAAGCAGGTAGGTAAGACTTTGACATTCATTGATCGTTTTTATTCCAAAAACTTTATAACGTACAAATCCAATTTAAATACTCGCTACATTAGTCACTATATACCTTTGAGAGCGGTCTCGTGGTATGCAAAAGCTAAGATAGAAAGGAAAGACATGTTCATACGTGGATATAAAGAACTTGAGTTGACCTTTACAGCAACCGCGGCTGCTGATGCTGCAAAGTGCAGGTGCAGTGCTCCTGAATGAAGGAGGGGAACGCTTGATTGTCATACGCGATCGCCATACACAACGACGTCGCTTTCGGCTGTAAAAGCTTACTCATTTGATTTAGTTTAAGAAACTCCTATTTTACATCGCTTTATATATATATATATATATATATATATATATATATATATATATATAATATGTATTTTTTTACATACATATTTATGTAATGGTATATTATAATGGTATATATAATCACCAAAGAAAGAATTTGAATTTTAATAAGGTTTGGCTTAATTTGTCGACAACTAGGGTATATGTATTTGCCTATACAGCTTCTCCTGTATAGGGAAGAGGGAAATAGAAGACTAATAGGTTAACATACTAACGTTTCTAATTTTTAATTGTACATAAAACGTAATAATAAGAGAGAGAGAGAGAGGAAACTTTATTTTTATGGTGGTATAAAAAGATAACAAAATGTAAAACAAACTGTGTAGAATAAGGTAAAGTATATAGAACATAAAATGATCATAAAATATAAAATAAAATAAAATAAAATAAAATCATAAAGTCAAGGTTATATAAAACAATATCACAAAAGTTTGTAAGTATATAAAAGAATAAAAGAGCTAGTGTATTTTTAAATCCTCACTTCAAATGAAAATTGTAAAATCTTTCGATGCTTAATGTTTACATTAGATAGTATTTAAAAATAATATTTTCGGCATTTTACTTTTTAGTTTATTGAAAAAATATTTTTAATATGATTAATTTTTTGCTTATATATTTTGTTAAACATTCAAGAGTGTCAAAACAGCAGATAAAATATAATATAGTCTTATTTTGTGAAACGAATCAAATTTTTTTTTAGAATTTTTTACTTATTATTTCATTACGTTTTAAAATTTCTATATATTAATACCTATAGATTTATTTTTTCCTCTTTAATCTTCTTTGTATGAAATGTGCAATAGAAATTTGGAACCATCGAATAATAATTAAAACCATTAAACCATGAACAGTTTATAAATTAAATACTTTTTCAAATAAAAAACTAAATTAAAAAAGAATTGAATTGTACTTCTGTCGACTGCCCATATACAAATTAATAATAAAAAATATTTATTAATTTTTAAATTAAAAAAGGAATCATAGCATCAGTAAACCATTTGAACTACGAAAATAAACTGTATTATAGTTCTTCATCGTCTCCCCTCTGCTCAGAATTTTACCGGAAAAGACGTGATTTAATAAATATGTGGTAAAAAATATTTATTTAAATGTTATATTCATTGATGTTCAAATTATAATGATTTTATCATTTTTATAAAAAAATGAAAATGTAAAATCTGAATTTTATAATTAATGAATGTGTTCTAAAAAACGTGAAAATATTTTTAAATTATTTTCTATTATGATTACTTTCTAGATCGAAATGAAGAAGTCGAACTAACATTTTTTTAAATAATGCAGGCAATCTCCTTCAATCATAAGAAAATATTTGCGAAATAAAGTAAATTCAATGGAATCACTAGACACTCTGATTAAATATTGATTTTTCTCCATATCGAACTCGAAGTGTTACTATCGAAGCTATTTTTATGCGATCCTTCATTGGAGTTTATTTTACAATGTTGCGTTTGCAATGAATCGAGGAAACTTATCTGTAATTTTGAAAATTGTGCAAAAAGTATAAATAATTCACTTTTTTCGCAAAAAATTCCACAGGACAGTAAATTTGTATGAAGATTTAGTAAATCACATACGATATATATATATATATATATATATATATATATATATATATATATATATTTCCACTAAAATAAGAAAAGAAACTATATTCGTTTACGATTATTTGATTTATTAAAGCTAGTTCCTACTTAAGTAATCGATCGCTCAAATATCTTTTATACCATATCAAAGCTCATCAAATTTTGATAAATCATGATCTAAATTAAATTCATATCAGCAAAAATTGAAAAGTTCACTCTGTTTTGCATACAGAAATCGACTGTACACTTATTACACTACAAATTTTAGATGAGTTGTGCTGGTATCCGATAATGCAAATTTAGAAAAATAAATTTCAGTTTCTGAAAAGTCTACTCACCAAGAAACTAAGTAAAAAATTGGTTAAAAAAGTAAGATTCTTTTAGTGTTTCTAAGATATTATCTATTATAACAGTATTCGGATTCTTTTTCTCTTTCTTAGTTCCCAAACGACTTAGTTAGCAGAGACTGTAAAAGCTTTGTACTATCTGTTACTTTTAAGTTTTTTTAGTTCGTTGTATATGTTTTTTACGTGGCCAACGTCAATAAATCAGTAAAATTCGCATCAAATCGTATACTGTCTATTGCATATCGCGAACGAGATGTAAAATTATACTTATTAATAATTGCAAAACAGTAATAATATTCTTTTCAAACTGTATGGATGTACTGATCGATTCAGGTCTTGATCGTGACTCTGATTGAAACCTCAAGTCTGGGCTATATGTAATCATACAATTTTATGTCTTTTCCATTTGTAAGGTCAAAAGTGAGAGAGAGAGAGAGAGAGAGAGAGAGAGAGAGAGAGAGAGAGAGAGGGTGGTTCTTTACTTAACAAAATCGAATTAATCAGGCCATGTGATATTCATCCTTGACCCTTGACTTCAATATTGTGATTAAGGTGACCATCAGTTGTTCCCCTCCAAACCCTGTAATTTTGGTATTTAAAATTTTTTGAAATCCTCTTGCTTTTTTAGATTTTTAAATAGATTTAAATTAAAAAAAGTTATATTAGAAATTATACTAGATCTTTTAAAATATATATATAATTTAAAATATATATATATATATATATATATATATATATATATATATATATATATTAACTTGACACTTATAAGTCGACTCTGCACTACGAAAAAAAAACTATATAATTACCATTGGTATATAATACCATTACTATACAATTTACCGTAGGGAAAATGAGAAACAAACTAAGTTGTAAGTTTAACAATGAAATCTTTGATTAAAAGCAATAAACATTGACATAATATAGATTCTCTGATAAAAGAAATTAAAGTTATTGTTAAAGTAATGAATTTTGATGTGTTGAATTAAAAAAAAAATAAATTTTGGTTAAAGAAATAGCTCAATTTTAAATTGAATAGACATTTACATTAATATTATCTACACTGACAAAAGTGGATCGGATGAATAAACATTTAAAATGTATTTTGAATCAGACAATAGAGGAAGAACTACGATAAAAACGAATCGATTAAGTTAGTCAAGCTCCGTCGCTTTCTGCTTTTCACCATGGAAATTTGTCTGTCATATATGATATTATTATTTAGCACCTTAAAGTATGTCGTATCATCTATTGTTCTTCATTTTCCAGACATGCACGATCGGAATTTTATACAAAAAAAACGCAACATTTTTTAGTGTAAACAGAGCCACTCTGTGAAATTGATAGATTGAATTTGTCAAATTGGCATATATATATATATATATATATATATATATATATATATATATATATATATATATTCTGCCAAACGAGTGTCCGTCGAATCTCCGAATTAAAATACCTATGTTGTTAAATTGACAGCGTCATTCGTTATATCAACTATATATATAACTTGCTATAAGTAAACTTATTTTTTTCAGCGAACCTAAAGAAAAACCTGCAAGTCCTCGCTCATTATTCAAGATTGCGAAGCATCAGCCGCCTGTACAACAAGCTCCTTTCGGCACTCCGCTGGCAATACATGGACTACATTCGACCATTCGGTCGTTGAAAAAAAGTGCTAACGAAGCCTGCGGTGTATTTATATAAGAATTACATGCTATATATATATATATATATATATATATATATATATATATATATATATATATATGAACGTCAATGTATGTACAATAGTCGCCATAAATAGAGAGAAAATTGAAAATATTCCATGTACCGTGCGCGCTGCATATTTAGTATATATATATATATATATATATATATATATATATATATATATATATATATATATATATATTATAAAGATGTCTACTAGAGAGACGTAGACTCACATTGAATTGATGATCGAGAAAGATCATTCAGCCAAAGCCTTTGCGTTGTTATGTATAGGAAGTAGATCTACATAAAACATATACGATATATATAGGAGAGGTTAATGCACCGGTCACCAGGTCACCTCTCTTTCTCTCTCTGTCTGTCTCTCTTTCTCTCTCTCTCTCTCTCTCTCTCTCTCTCTAACTCCTGCAGTTTTTCTTTGTTAACAACTTAAATTTTGTTATAATAATATTTTATGAAGTGGCTATATAACCTAATAACATACGTTTTCATTCAGCAAACAATGGTATCACATCAAGTCATATGTAGTATACGACCAGATTATTCGGTCGTCTCGATGAAAAAGACGCTCGAGTCACTTTTGCTTATGTACTTTAAAAAAGTACATACGTATATAAGTAAATTTCTTTTCTTGAAAAATGCTTCTTTTCCAATTTTATTTTTATAAAATATAGAAAAACGCATCTTTGTTTCAAGTTTATAAACAATAATCGAATTGAAGGTACTCAAAAACGAAGATCCGTAAAAAACCATATTTTAAACTATTCGATAAGAGATGAGGAAAATTATTTTCTCTACAAAAATTCTCTAGAATTATTTAACACATATTAAAAGAATGCACCGTTTTTTTGCGCTTTAAAAAAAGTTCTCAAGAAAGATTTTTGAATAAGAGATTTTCAAATAAAATATAATTAGTTAAAATTATGCCTCTTAATTTTTTATAAATGTTTTGTATTTTATATACTACTAATACTTTGTTTGGAAACATAAAAATGTCCAAAAACGTATCTGTCTACAAAATGTCGCCATATACAAAATAAATTAAGTGTTATTGACATCCATCGAATAAAACTTCTAATTTTGAACTGTGTTACTATTATCATCGGTTTATTCTAATAAAGACTAGATGAATATCTCATTTACTAAATTGAGTACTAATAATGCAAAATATGCGAGATTTTTTAAGCACAAAAATTCTATATACATTACAGAAATTGCGGTATTTCGTTCTTTTTTTGATTTACCATAATGATATCTAAACAAAACAACAATTTATAATACTTTAGAAAAAAAATTTATTACAGCCAAAGAAATTTCTAAAGACAGTTTCTAAAAACAATTCGACGTTTCCTAACTAAATGAAGGAATCAATTGACACATCAAAATTTCGTACTAAACTATATCCAATTCATTCGTGTAATTGAAATATTATAGTATATTAGGTTTTTTCCAATAAAATTATTAATAAAAATTGATAATTTACCGTATTCTAAAGGTACCTACGCTTTTAATTGTTAAGATTCCTGAAATGAATTCATAAATACCGCTGAAGAAAGAATAATACATTACATTGCGTTAGCTTGAAATTAAACAGACATAAGTCTTTTTTACTTGCAATGAAACTCTGCATGTGTGTGTGTGTGCGTGTGTGCGCGTGTGTGTGTGTGTGTTTGTTTTTGTGTAAAAAAAAATCAATAAAAAATTGTTTTTAAATTATCAAAAAAAAAAGAATCTTTCAACCAAATTATCAATGTACGAGTATACAGGGATACAATTTACATAATACGGATATTTTGTTGATATCCATTCATTTGATTATCCAGATACTCTGATACACAGATATTTAATTAATATATTCATATATTGAACGAGCATTTGAACAAATAAATAAAATTATTCTCTTACTTACTAACCTATTGAGTATTAGATTAAATAATATAACATTTAACTAATACAAGAATAACTGTAATTTATTTGATAAATTAATATATAATTCCAATATCCGGAATAATGGATTAACAATCCAGATAATTATGTGAATATTGATATTTTTATCCGATATCCCAATATCCAAATCTTAAGGCAATCCGAATAATTAAACTATATAATGTAACTATACTATCAACTATTAGACATACTAACATACATCTTTCAGATATCTTTATAAATTATATCTGATTAATTGCAATTCGCCAATATATAATGTATCAATATCTCTAATTTCGAAAGCATTAGCAATATAAATCAAACAATTTAGCTGTCGACTTAATATTTATAAGATATGAACTTTAAAATATTTTAGCAAACCGATCCACATGTTAATTATAGCCTATACTACTGCCGATTTCATTGTCACCCCCCCCCCCATCTTCTTCTCACACATATAGCTGTCCTCTACAGGAAACGCTCGTGTACAAATTATCATTTAGTTTCCATCGTACATTCAAGCAAGAATATATATATATATTCATATAGCAAGACAGAAAACAGAGAAAAATATATAAACTCACGCAGCCCAGCTTACATTCGAAATAACGAAGTATACATAATTATATTCTGACAGTGCCGACTCTAGTGTTGCTGGCGACCTTCGGCAAAATCTTACTAATGACCCTTTAAACTTATTATGTATCTAGAAATAAGTCACAATTTGTTATCAAACATTTGTTTCATCAATCTAATTTTTTTTCAACAAATAAAATAAAATAAATGTAAATTGTAAGTAGATAAAGATTTTCTAAATTTTATTTTATAAATTTTTTCGGTCTCTAATAGAACATCAATATAGTCTACTGAAAATTATTATTATCGACTATTGGTCGTTTTTTATCAAAAATCAAGAGAAACAGTAAATAAAAAAAAATATTAGTATTAGTTAGAATCAGAATAAATTATTAAAAATATCATCTGAAACAGAATTATCAAGTTATATATCATAGAATAATATGATATAATAATTAAATTTTAATTTAATTTTCTTTCGACAAATTTGTAACAAAAGAAAAAACTGAGTCTTTACAGTTCAAATCACAATATTGACGTCCAATAACTTACACATTTGAAAATTTTCTTCTATATTAAGCATATTATGAATTTGAAAAATGAGGTCTTTCTTTGTCTTTAGGAAAATAATACTCTATTATATATATATATATATATATATATATATATATATATATATATATATATATATATCGGACCATGTTTAATTATGTGATCGACTAACTTGCTATTAAGCAGATTTGGCCAGGTACTAAAATCTGACAAGGCATATTTTTGTTCTATTGTTGTAATTGTCTTAAGAATAAACCTTCTACTATTATGTTGACTGATTTAAAGCAACCTTATAAATGTTTTAATTGATATTGCAGTCTTTTTTATAAACTAATATAATTATAATGTCAGCCCTTATTTGCAATCATCTTCTTGATTGCAGTGAATGAGTCTGAAATATAAAATCTGAGGTAATATAATATTTTAATTGAATATAAGATTCTTAATTAGAGTTCAATTTATTTTCCACGCTTTAGTGGACGATTGTCTAAACATGTAGAAATTCGATCAAACTTCAATTAACAATAACTAAGAAACTACACATTTGCAGGTGCAGGTTTATTAGGACTTTTTTAATTTCAATTATATTATTTCTTCGAATGTAGCACCAAAAATCGAATTTTTCATTAAAAAATTCATCAGACTATACCGTATATCTAATACCATTGCCAATTGTAAGTAAGAAAATACTATATCTTAGGAATGGGAGAGCGTTTCTAAAACTTTACATAGCTCTTTTACAAGATAATCAGGGACACCTCGCTCAATCTGGACCAAATTCGTTACACATATTTTATAGCCTCTCTTTGCAAATATCCACGTGTCTAATTTATAATGTTTCGTTTTTCCCGAGGACACAAATATGGCCTTTCTAAGTTACGCATTCCTTTCTTTGGGGAACAAAATAACTTTCTTATAGAGAGCGTTGTAAGTGCTACAATTTTTGCATGTAAATTTCATAGTTTCTTCTAATTCTTTTGCCAGTTCGATATTTTATTTTTTATTCTCAATTCTTTCAACTTTTGTACTATAGATTTTTTGGATATTTTAATAACAATAGTCGATAAATTTTTTCAGAAAATTAAGTATTGCAATAGAGCATCAATCAATTTTATAATAAGAAAATTATTCATAAATAATAAAATTTAAAATATATATAATCCATAAAAAGCGTAAATAGTTATAATACAGAACTGCTTATAATAAAAAAGAACGTTTATAGTATAAACAAAATATTACGTGATAATCAACCGGAATTGCATGTTATAAAAATGAAACTATAGTGATACGATATAAGATTCAGGATATATAAGCTACTATAGCTAAATTACACAACTCTACTTAAAGTGGCAAGATTACTATTCTTAGTATCTTGCCTTTCATACTACATACTATTAAATTATTATATAGAAATCCACACAAAACTAGTATGTGACTGAATCTACATTACAGATGATCAAATGGGTTGACCCACAAATAAAATTCCACATCAA
Source organism: Sycobia sp. Sy_11 (assembly GCA_018907035.1). Lineage (NCBI taxonomy): Eukaryota > Metazoa > Arthropoda > Insecta > Hymenoptera > Epichrysomallidae > Sycobia > Sycobia sp. Sy_11. Next base: position 2,449,002 of record JACCIC010000036.1, read on the forward strand.
AATCGCGGACTGATAAAGATTTAAATAAATGAATAATATATTAGATTAAAATTTTAACTAGATCAGAGTGCGTAATTGAAGATTAAGTTGCACGCAGACTTGTATTGGCGGTGCTCGCAATATCGAAATAATCGGTTCGCCTAATAGTGTAAATTTCCAACCTAATTATCATCTTACTATCAACTAATTATTATCCATTTTTGAAAAACCTAATGAAAGTCTCAAATTCATAGAGTTATAATATTCTGATAGCTCATGCATTGTACCTGCTGCTTAGCTATAGAGGACTTTCCTCTTATTGTCTAAAAGTTGGCATTCGAAGTGAACTTGGGTAGATGCTTACAATGTGTCTCCATAAAAAGAGCTGTTAGAATTAGTCCCACTATCGATTTTACAAAGGTTTATCTTTCTTTTTAATAGTAAAACTTAAATTTCAGATTTTATCGTGGCCATTAAGAACAGTCTGACTATCATTATAATTATATTATTTTATAAAGAATATAAGACTGATAAAAATATTTGTTTATTGAAATGTAATATAACGTTAGAGTATATAGATCTGAAAGTAGCATGTTAAATAAAGAAAAAGAGGAGAGTTACATACTGTGCGAGAGAGATATAAAATATCTTTCTAACTCTTCTATCTCTCTTACACAAAAGCATGGTACGCAAAAGTGATGGTTTAAGTACTTTACGCAAAAATATAAAACCAATCACAGTAATTTTAAGAGAGATAGAAAAAGTTATATACTACTTTTCTACAAAGAGTCAAAACTACTAATATGCTAATTTCAATAGTTACACCGATACACAAGACCACAAAGACAGAACAAAAGTTATGAAAGATAACTGCATACTTCCAGCATGTTTTTTGGAACATTATGCTTTAACACGATAGAACTCTTTTACATTTATAAAAAAACTCAAGATAAAATAAAAATTGCAAATATAGATATATGTGAACTTGATATCAATGACATTGGGCTCCAGGAGGTTGGACTATGCAAACTTGAAATTTCTGATCTTGGAGTTCATTGTAGTTTGAAAATTGTGTTTATGAAGTATTGCTAGAGATGTTATTAAAGTATTTGTACAAGTGCAGAAAATACCTCGCCTCCTAAAACAAAATTCTTAACGAATTTAAATTCAGCACAAAACCAAATATATAGATGTCAAAATATAATTTCCACAAATTTATTTTTGGTTTTTCAGTCGAGCATTTTAATAAGACATTAAGAATTGGATTTAAAATTTAAAAAAAAGTCAAAGAAACAAATAATAGATGATTATAATACAATAACTTTATAGTTATTGGTGAATTTAACGCGTCGTTTTCAATATTAAAATGGCTCAAAAACATGTGCATATCTACAATTCTTAACGATCGTATATCAGCTTTTTAATGCATCCATAAAATCCAATTTATTTAGAACGATTGGTTTTAGTCGTAATACTCTATGTTTCAGGGTATATTTAATTAAAATTAATTTAAAATTATAGAAACTTATCAATTGTGTTAAATTAAGTAGCACTAAAAGTTAGAAACAATGTTATGCAATGTATATTTATTATCACTCAAACTTTAACACATATAAAATTGTTTTCATCATTTATTAATTCATCATTATTAATTTAGATGATTCCTTTTGGTATCCATCAGGACTTACAAACTATTCGTTCTCCACTAACATGTATTCCAATTACCTGCATATGCACAGCTTGTGAATTTTCAATATTTCGATACAATTGTCATTTAACTGTGCCATTCCTGTTTGTCCTTTTAGCCCTATTTTGTTTAACTTATACGCCTATAAGAGAAAATTAGAATTAGAATTGTATTTATTAGAGCCTAAGGACTCGTGGTCCTTTATAGGCCAGTGTGTAAGAGAGAGTGAGCGAGAGAGAGAAAGAAAGAGAAAGAGAGAAAGAGAGAGGAAAGAAGAGAGGATAGACATTTTTCTCCTACCATTCTTTTACTCTTTTGTGAACTTCAACTCAGATTTATTTTAGAAAATTGCAAATTGTTGTTTCATTCTCAATCAATACCTGCCATCATCTTCCAATACATCAGCTATTGTAAACGCTCATATTAGAGTGATCGGTGTGTATCAAAAATGAGAAGCTTAACGGAAACTCTTGTACAGTCCAGCGAACGAACTCAACAATCACGAATGATACATGGAACTGAATGTATTTATACAGAATGCTTTTTTTCTTGGTTTCCCAAAGGTCTCTATTTTTATCACGATCATAAACAATCTGCTTGCAAATTGTCTCAATATCGTGGATCACTAATTTAAAAGCATCGTTATTGACTGCTGTAAACATTGGTACGGTGTTCAAAAACATGATCCGCAGCTACTCAACATTGATATTGACTTCTGCCATAGCATTTCCTTCCCAACCCCAACTGATTTTATAGATTAGTTACTTCTGAGATATCATATTAAATCTCTAGTTCTATATAACTGGTTTGACATTCAGGTTTGTACTCGCCTCCTTCCAAAGCAGTTAATGCATTCGAATGCAGATACAGGAGCCAAACTTTCGCGGCGATCATGCACCTACATGAACTTTGATGTTTGCGTATTCGTTTCTGAAGATGACATATATATTTGTGGAAAAACTTGTCAACATAGCAATGCTAATATGTTGTTCTATAGAATATTCTAAAAATTGCGTCGTTAAAAAGAATAATACTATATGTTTTGCTCAATTCAACCTGCTACATATTCATAAAAACTGATCTCTTTGAAAGATTATCAAATAAAAAAAAACTTCTTTTAATCATTTTAATAATTGTGCATAGCTGTACATATTTGAAACGTAATCCTCTAATTAAAAAATTCTTACACAACATTTTTTTAATATTTGAAAATATAAAAATTTATTTTCATATGTAATTGGAAAAAATTAATTTTAAAATTTAAATAGATTAAATTTCATCAAAGTAATTGTATCGTACGTATAATCTTATCCTAACGAGATAGCTAAGTAATTTAACGAAATGTTGAGTTTTCTAAAAAAAAAAAAAAACGCGCTTTCAATTATAGATTAAAAAACAGCGTTCAGCAATGGTCTATACGATTATGCTCAATAATAGCATTATTATAATCTGACCATTTAGCAGTCAACGCTTTTTTGTATCATTCCTGGAGTTAACGCACATAAATTTATGTCAGTTGAATTTAACCGTTGTTTTTATAACCGCGTATAGCTCGTGAAGTTCTTAATTATACGTACAATGTTTAATTGTGACTCATTCTTGTATTTGTCTGTAATTCCATTATGATATAAAGTTACTTTTACTTCAAATTAACAAACGACGGTCCTTTAAAAGTTAATATTGCAATGTCAACAAGCGTACTCGTAATGTTTTTATCTATATAAGGAAAACAATTTTCACTTATTATATTTAAATTATTCCCTGATCACGATAATACGTTTTATAATGTTAAAATGTCTCAAAATACAAATAAGCAATGAAAAGAATGGACTGAAATAGGAACATACATTTATTTAGTGAATACATGGAAGTTTTTCTTAGTAAATATAATATTATTTGTTTTGTTCCAAGTGCGATAAAAAATAATTTCCCCAATTTAAATGTCGCATATGCAAGAATGCACTGCAGGCGTCATAGTCAGGTTAAAATTATCCGACATTATTTGTTAACGCTGTACATCCAAATATTATCAATCAAGAAAATAAAAATTTTAAATAATTTATAATGTAATTATGGTATATATATTGAAATCGACCAAAAATCTCAATCTGATTTTAAATCTTTTTATATACAAGACGATGACGTCAGTGCGCTATATGAAATTTCGTCTATTTCAATATATTCATAATGACTATTTATGTCGATAAAATACCAACGCCTAACAAAACATGTGGTATAAGTAATTACACTTAAGTAAATATAGCCAATCGTATTCCCAGTTGAAAGCTGGATTTACCGAATCAAGTAATAACTTGTAGCACGTGTTTTGTTTACTTTCATGCATTTAATTTGGCACAATAGTCATTAGAAGTATCTTGAAAAGATCAACTTTATTGCGATGCACAATCGTTCGGAAGATATGCACTTGTTATTCCAGAAATCCTTGAATAGCAAAAATTCAATCAACACTTTAAATGGATATAATTCTTGGTCAACCTCTATCTAGCCAATCAGCGTATAAACGAACAATCGTGAAAATGTGTGTACATACGCGATTGATAAGTGCTGACCGAATCGTTTTCAAACCAAACGCTATATATATATATATATATATATATATATATATATATATATATATATATATATAACGCGTTATTCTGTAGCGTAAAGTGTACAATACACAAGGATCGAGTTCGTTCCTTCTTTTTTTTCTCGCTCATTAATTTTAATCGCTCGCACTCCTCTCTTCCCGCAAGCTACACCGCGGGTCGTTGAATAAAAAAAAACAACAACAACAAAAAGTCCGGGATGTGGGAGCTCGACCAGTAGGTCGCGTACACTTCTATATTCCTATCGACATGGAAAGGCGCAACTGGCGTCTACGTGATTTGCTCGATAAAGGATCGGGATCCGGACACTTCCGCCTCCGCATCGCGAGAGACGGTCACCGGCACCGCGGAAAATCGATCTCATACGGCGCGCCTTTGTGCCACAAGAGCGGTGAGGTGAAGCAAGAGGGCGGGGGGGGGTCTATCCTCATCGGAAAGAAAACACGGAGAATCAACTCACCCAGCGACTGCTGCTGTTGCGGCTGCTGCTGTGTGTAGAGTCTGTACTGATTCGCGCCGCTGGACACCGTCACTTTGAAGCGCTCCGGCATGGCGAGCCGCGCGTGGCTCTTCCTCGAGAGCCCGTGTCAGTCCGTATATGAAAATAAGCGTAGACGTATATTTATTCGCGTGTTTACGCGTAAGGGCGATCGACCGGCGCCTAGCGACGATGACGATGACGACAACGAGGACGAGGACGAGGACGCCGATGAAGCTCCTCGCGATCGGGCACGGCAGCCGATGCGTTCTCCATTCGTTGCGACCGTTGAACGGACACCGGGCGCGCGCGCGCGCGCTTACAGTACACTGGCGGGGATGACGATGACGATGACGACGATGACGCGCCGATGCACGCGCGGCTCTGAAATCTCCCGCGTGCTGATGCGGCTCCTTCTCTCCCACCCTATCCCTCTCTCTCTCTCTCCCTCTCTCTCTCTCTCTCTCTCTCTCTCTCTCTCTCTCTCTCTAATCTTCTCTCGCGTCCCTACTCCGCCATCAGTATTATATAGTCTCCAGCATATATATATATATATATATATATATATATATATATATATATATATATATATACAGTTCGCGGATGCAAACGTCGCGCGAGGATGCAGTGGCGCGATTCCAACGCAGATCGTGTGTATTTTTTTATTATTATTTATAAATTTATTCACGATATTGAACTAGACAACCTCTGCCGACGATGACACGCTTTATCCCGTCAATTCTCGGCGCAATGTTCCTTTTGGACACGCGCACCTGTAATACCATTCGTGCACCGGACAATTATTGGGTGGGTAGTGGAAGCGGGAATAACGGGAGGAGGGAGGCGGTTGTCCACGATATACCTGAGAAATCGTAGATTCCTCGTTGTACAGGTATGTTATTCTAATGTATATTGTATAAATACACATGTATTTTTAGGCGAGGCAGCGTTTGCACCACGGCTGCAAGCGCCCAACGATATGACGGCTTCGATTCGGCGCGGTGTATAATATATATATTCGGTATATCGGCGCAGCAATCGCGCGTGGGGAGTTCTGCGATCGATCCGTGCAGTAGCGGTCGCTCGAGCAGTGCCGTGCGGGGGACCGTGCTTTTTCCTATATATATCATATAATATTGTGACGGCGCGACGCAGGCGGTGGCTGGTGCAGCGCGCGGGTATTAGGGAGGCGCGGATAAAACATACGTTTTTCACTAATAAACTGACGCGTAATATCTAGCGTTTAATGATCATAAGCTGTAGCGAGAAGCTTGTGTATATTATATATCATTAGTTAATCCCGCGAGTTATATATATATATATAGACAGTTCTGTTGTTTTGGGCATAACAATTTTACATCAAAGAAGGTATATATTTACGCGTCCATTATAGATTAGAACGGTACACAGAAGCTCAAAAGGAATACAGGATCGGAGTGACGTTCTAGAAACGCGCCCCTCGCCAATATATATATATATATATATATATATATATATATATATATATATATATATATATATATAGTGGGGATTCTTGCTCTTATAGGCGCATAAACACGAGCTTTGCCGCACCACGCAGCTGATGATGCACTCGCGTCCGATGCGTCCGTTTAAAGGTTACAATTATATATCGATATTCCTATACACGTGTTCTTCATAGATACTTTTAATAGAATGGGAAGAAAAAACCTGTCCGCCGCACTACACGGTCAGGTTCGCGCACCGATGAACCGCGTTCGCACTATACGTACAGACCAGCGGCAACGAGGACGACGACGCCCCGGGTAGTCTTTGTATATACGCGCACGCACTTACCTATCGCCGGTTCTATACTAACGCGCCCGGCTGAACGATGTACGCGCGGGGGGAGTCCGGCGTATATATACACCGAGATAGACACATGTGCTTGTGTGACTGGTTACGAGTGTGTGCGAAGCCAGACATGCGTCTCTATATATATATTTAGTATTATGTATATATATATATATATATATATATAACGGCGCTGAATCCCCCTCGCTCTCGAGTTCCTTTTATTTCCGTACGCGCGCTTTTTCCATCCTCTGAATATTACATTAATACTCGCGCTTGCGTATATTTATGCATCCTCGCGCAAGCTGACGCTTCTTTCGACGGATATCTTCGACGTGTAAATATACCTATAAACAGAGCAAATGAATGTGTGCCGGACGTATGCAAGCAGTCTGCGATCTCATATATACATATATTTACAATTACTCTTGTAAATACTCTTTTAAATGCGCGCGCGCGCGTGCGTGTGCATGTGCGTGTGCGCGAGTGTATGCGTAAACTCTAAAAACATATACTACCGCAAGCCACAAAACTATATAAATATGATGATTGGCGGGTTCAAGATCGTCCAACTGAAGTTTTTCTTCTTTTTCTTAACGTCGCCACATCGAAGGTGTGGAGGAGCAAACCGGCGAATATCTCCTTCTGTGATGATTTTTTTTTGTATATATATATATATATATATATATATATATATATATATATATATATATATAAGGTGTCGCAAATATGATTGTTCATACCAGCGAATCTGTAATAAGCTGGAGAAATCATATGCTAAGGTTGTATGCATTTTGGAAAGCTGCGAATTTCGCGTTACGGACCAATGTTCATAGGCCAATGAGCAAATACTAATTCGACTCGCGATTGGAAGATTTTCAATTCAGAAGACATCACGTTCCTCAATCGATAACCGAATTAGCATTTGCTCATTGGTCAATGAAGATTCGCACATAGCGCCAAATTTGCAACATCCCCAAATGTATGTACAACTTTTGAATGTGACGTCTTCTGCTTATTACAAATCCACCAGTATTAATAGTCGTATTATACATGTTTTTTTCCTCTTTTTTCTTTTTATATTTGATTCTCGTTTTGTATGATATGGCTGTTCTTCTACAGACAATGTATATACATTTCTCAAGCGCAATCTTGTTTGTAACCAATATAGATTGCGAACGCTTGCTTATTTCTATACGGATTTCTTTTAGATTGAATATAACCCTACCGTATAGTCGCGCCCAATGGACTAGAAGTCTCAAAAATTTTTATTAGCGATGTAATAGGAAACGAAGGCGGAACTTTTATGTAGCACGAAAACGTGCCAGTGGATTTAATATATATATATATATATATATATATATATATATATATATATATATATATATATATATAATATTAATTCGAATAAAGGAGGATTTATTCCACCTAATGGAATCAAGTCGAGGATTTGCCAAGCTCAATCAAATTGTTGAATAATCCCGACACGAGGTTCAAATTGCAATGGGTTTATAGATAGAAAATGTAAATTTTAATATTATCTATTAAAGTTGAAATCATTTGTTACATAAGTTAATCGTAAATAATTTATATTATTTACTTTTAATATAAATCTAAATAAATTCTTTCAAATATTCCAACGTTCTCTTCGAAGTAAAAATAAATATAAAACGGGATATACGTAATTTATGATTACCGATGATAACGCAATAAGAGCATGTCGTTATGTCGAATGAATATTCTCTGCTGCAAAAAAAATTTTTTTAATTTTTTAAAGCCAAAGAGGCTGAAGCACTTCATTAGTTACGAACCAAAAAATTGAATGATGCGTTATACTTGTATGTAATGTAATAAATTTAAAAAATTAAATTATGCAACAAGACCTTTTCAATTAGATAGAGGAAAAAAAGATGTCATATAAATTCATTAAAATGTAACAAATATTAGTCACGGTATTATTTGTGTACTTCCAATGATTGATGTTAATAACGAGACACCTTTAGAAATAATGGGTAAATTATTAATTGACTGAATAGTATATGATGTGAATAAGAGCTGTTTTAACAATTTGATGTGAAACGTATAGATAAACAAGATATTATAATAATACATCATGTTTATATAGATAATCTAACAGTCTATAACTGCTTATATGTATATATTATCTGTTTTCATAAATTTATTACATTACCAGCGAGCTTTCCTTCACACCGGGAAATCATCGCGCATCAGTGGCGTAAGTCGACCGACGATACCCAGCTCGGTCGGCATATATGGGCGGGTAAAGCAGATGGCAGCGGATTATCGCCGAGCGCGCGCGCGCATGAAAGCTCGACCGAGAAAGTTATAGAAGCTTTTATAGAATAACATGTACAAATGGCGCTGCTGGTATAGCAATTATATATTATTCAGCTCACCGCTCGGGTCATTATATTCATTTTATTGATTTTTTTTTGTTGGCGAAGCTATCATATAAATACATATAGTTATACGGAATCATACCAGTACGGGTCTTATTCAATACTGTGCAAAACATTTTAGGTAGGACACAAGAATGTGATAGTCACCAATATTAAGCATCAAGATATTTCACTATATTCACGCATTTTGAAACGCCTCTGTAAGCGTGGATACTGAAAGTATACATATAGCATTATTTATTTAAAGGGTAATATGCTCCAATCATTTCTATCGTATATGTTGTAACATAAACACTCAGTAAGATGTTTAAGAATGATGAAAAGAAATCAAGTATGGAGTGAATAATTTTTAAGATTTTGAAAAATTCATTTTTACGAATGCATTATAGTGAATCAAGATTAGAGCGATTTTTTGACTGCGTGGAAATCACTATGCGTTTTGGATCTTTATTATTTGTAATAAACATCTTGACCGACTAATTCAAATTTTAAAGATGAACAAACGGCTATTCATATGTACAATATACCAGTATTACCAATATTTCATTGAAATGATTACTATTTGCAACCACAAGCGCATTTTTATCTGATCTGTTTATTCTTGTTAAATATTATATTCCATATAATTCATTAATTAAACAGAATGTAACAATGTAAGGATCTTGTTATAAAATTTAGAGATAAAATTAAACTCATTTCTATATTATTGCAAATTGATAAACTTAATTGTATTTTTATAATTATACCGAAAAAAATTTATGCACATTAATCATCAAATGTTTAGTCATTAGTGTACAACTATATATATATATATATATATATATATATATATATATATATATATATATATATATAAAATCAGTTAATATATATATATTAAAATCAGTAAACTTCGAAAAGAGTACATACAGACGTCCTGTCAAAAAGTCAAATAGGCCTGTTAAATAGATTGAATTTTAAATAGTCTGGCTCATATGCCTAATACAAATTCTATTTTCCGCTCAATTGGGCGATTTTGCGGAAATATGTAAGACTAATGCCGGTTAATGTATATTATTTAATGAGACCGATTTCAAAAATCTTTATACGAATATAAGTGTATACGAAAGATCTGTAATCGATTGAACGTACAATGTACACATAATAAAAGAAGTTGCGTTTAACATCACAAATTATAAATAATTATAAAAATCCACTTCATTCACACACATAAGAAGTGAAAAATATATTTGATTTAATTTACAATCTTTCATTAATGAATCGATGAGCTTTCAAAGCCGCTACAATATTTAATCAATTTCAATAAATGAATTATTTACTATGTTAACTAGTATGCGCATTTAATATTTTATTTTTCTTTCCAAAGAGTACAATTTCTGGAGGGCATTCGTATAGAAAATGGATAGAAAAATTAAAACGAAAGTGTCCGTACGCATCACAAGTTTTCTTTGTACGCGCCTTCTTCCTTTATGTGATCGTTCTATAAATTGTCAGCCCGAGTCTTTCAGTCAGTCGACGAGAATATATATTGACGCCCCGGGAAGAAAACTATAGCACCACTATCTCATCATCATCACTAATAGTAGTAACATCAGAGAATTATATATATATATATAGGCGTAAGAAACGTTAAATTTTATTTAAAAGTGCATTTAAAAAATGCAAAACTTAAATTTTTTATTAAAACCTTGCAAGATGGAAATCTTTTTGAGCTCTATGTTAATTTATTTTGTATTATATGATATCCTCTGCACACTAGTCTAAGTCTTATGTATATGTGTATTTGAGATAATTCGCTTCAATTTTTGATCGTTACGATTTTAAAACTTATCTTTATTGATTACCAGATGTGCATAGGTGTACAAATGGTACGAGTATTTATATAAATTTAGTAGACTTACTATGATATAGATTTACGATTAAGTGATATTATTATAGTATTTTAATTTTAGATATTGAGAATATATCCTTGCAATTTATACAGTATTTAGTCTATCCCATGCTCTCATCATATTCATCATATATACATCATTGCTCTTTAATCTATATATTATTATTTTTCATCTTATTGTGACACAAATAAATATACATCTCGCCCCTCTTGCTTTCTCTCTCTCTCTCTCTCTCTATCTATCTATCTATCTATCTACCTATCTATCTATCTATCTATCTATCTATCTATCTATCTATATATCTATCTATCTATCCATCTATCTATCTATCTATCTATCTATCTATCTATCTATCTATCTATCTATCTATCTATCCATCTATCTATCCCCATCCAAAGGCACGCAATCAGGTTGTTAAAAATTTTATAAGATGTTCTAAAATTTTTTTTATGTAATCGTGAAATAATCATATAGTAATAATCATAATTTTTACATGTTTTTTATGATATATTTTATAAAACAACTGTCTATATATAAATTTGTTATTTCTTTTTATTTTCTGACACGTGAAAAAAAAATTTTATCAGATGAGTTATTTTTAGTACTCAACGGGCCAGAAACCTTCTGATAATATATAGAAAGCTCTAATTTAATATTTTCTAATTCTTGATTATTTATTTTGTAAATCTATTTCCTATGCAGCGTATATGCTTCTATGCTGGCTGTTGACAAATGATTACATGATTATCTGATAGATCAGATGGTGGCTAATTTCCTCACATTTTTGCTGAATTCAAAATTTTATGATTTTTATTGCTTTTTGTTAACGTAAATACGTATTTTTTAACCGACTAAAATTACTATTAATATTCATAATAAATTTATAAATATAAACTAAATTTATAAATAATATTTATGTTTATAAATTTTATAAATATTATAAATATAAACTATAAGATAGCGGTGTCATTAAAACTTGCTTAAGAACCTAATTTAATACTTATGAATGATAAAACACTGAAAAAATGAAACTACTACTGATATTTTACGGGAAGCTTTAGCTTAATTCTAGTTATCAAATTCTGCAGGCTACATGAACCGAAAGTCGTCAGTCGCCTTTACCTTGCCTTTATGTTTGTAATTTAATTGTCCATTTACGAAACCATAAAAATTGAAATTTAGTAAAAATCAGAGATATAGCTGATCTTGATTTTCTTAAGTCTCGCCCAAATGTATTTTTATGACAATCTGAAACTCGTTTAAAAGCAACTGCATTAACAATATAACTATTTCTAACAATATAACTATTTTTCACATTTATATCAATAGAATTCGTACTAATTTCTCGTTATTACAAAATAACTGCTTATCCCATAATTATGATATTTTATTTATCACTGAATCTTTGTTAAAATCGGATGGTAATATCAACATTTATTCATTACCAAATTACAAGTTTTGAAGATTAGATTGATTAGGTAATATAAAGAAAATGGAGCAAGAGCAGTTTATGTTCGTGATCACCTTACTGTCTATATAATCGAATACTTTCGTGACAAATTTATAAATAGTCTAGAATATTGTTTATCGACGTCCCACAGCAACGTTTCCCATCGAGTTTGTCAATAGATTAATTGGATTAATTTTCTTGTATACATACTATATTCACTTATTACTGGTAATTTCAACCTCAACAGCAGCACCTTAGGTGTGACTTTCATACCTAAAACAATCCATGAACTTGACTTATTTCTAGTTCCATTTGAGCCAATGCATCATCTTTTATCTTAAGATCATATTTCTCACACCTGTCTCGATTGATTTATTATCCAAATTCACAATTTTATTTACACTTAAAATAAATCTCAATGTCCATTCGCAGTTCCAATTTCCAGATTCCATTTTCCTTACCTTAGCTGTAACATCTACACAACCGCCAAATAAACCATTCTTGACTCGTAAACCGCATTTAATTCATCGCTATGCCTTCTCATCAAGTTTTTCCTCAACTATTGATTTTTATCTTGATTGTAAAAGTCATTGTGTATCACATCAATCTCATCTGCTCTTAAATGAGCTTGTTAATATTATATTATTTACGTTAATTCATATCTTTAACTAGCATAAAGCTCCTCAAACTCATATCAAAATTAGATCAAAATAAAAACCAGGGATCACGTCAATTATTCTACATATCCACATTCGCAAACCTCCTTATAGTCGAACAACGATCAAGATAGTCCAAGAATCCTGATGTTCTCGAGCGTTACAGACAACTCTGAAATTAAGCGATGAATGAATTTAATACAGCAAAAAATAATTACAATCTTATTCAGTTTTCGTACTTCTCTACCATTTTTTGATACAATATCTCTTCCAAAACTACGCACTACTCGATTTGGTTATCTCTCTATTTCTTCCTCGCCCCTATTACCATTTCTGTCGTTCTATTTCTTCCCCGATGAACGAAATGGTTTATTTTGTCTTGTTATATATGAGATCGTTCATCCTCGCACACACAGCTTGGTTCAGTAGTAACAATGCGGTTCCGCACGCCAAATGCATATCACGCATCGGGACGCTATGGGTATATTCGATCCATTATAAACAATGTGTATCAAA
>JACCIC010000036.1:2465000-2580000 GCA_018907035.1 Sycobia sp. Sy_11
AAATTAATTCAATTACCATTTTAATTATTGAATTTTTATTAAATATAGTAGGTGGAATTATGAAAATAAAGATTCACGAAATAATCTTTTAACGTGAACTTTATTTCAAACGAGGAAAGAAAAGACATCTGTTCAAACAATAGGACGACACATTACTAACTAGAGTAATCGAAACTGACAATTCTGCAAGCTCTTGTAAGAAGCTGAAAACCTATAAGAAAACTTCAGGCACTTAAACAATCAATTCATAAATCATTTGCCGCGCAGGACAGCAAAGACGCAGATTATAATAAAACCAAGTGGACACATCTGTTTACATACCGTTTACGATACTGTCCAATATTTAGTTTAAAATATTTTTTGGTTTATTATTTTATAGAAAGCTAAAATAATATAAGATTAATCTTATTTTTTCTTTACATGTTCTTTCCCCAACTTAAATTATATTACATTTTCACAGAAAATATTTTATAATTTTATTGGTTACGTGTATAGTCTAAAAATTATTAGTAATAAAGGAAATTCTCATTAATTGTGTTAATACAACTCGATATGATAATTTTTATGAGTACTATATTGGTACGGGAAAACACACTTTATGCTGGCTGAATGGTGCGACGTCAAATGTTAATTAACGATATATCGCATACTTATATGCGATATATATAAGAGATTACACCCACTGAAGAACCAAATTTTACTATAAGGGGAAAATATATATAATTAGACTTATAAATGAACAATTTATTCTTTTTTATTCAAATGGATATTTATTTAATTTCTTTTTAACTTAATACTACGTATTTACTAAATATTTATTACATTTTGACTAAATATTTCTTTACTGAAATATAATATATATTGTTATAATTAAATATATTCTACAATGCTACTTTTTATATTATTTTCTACTCATTTACCTCGAATATACCTAAAAAAGATAAAAGTTTTTAAATGTTAATATATTTATATCCATTTATTAATCGCTCAATAATGTCTTCGGTAAAAATGGCTCGTTATTGACATGCTTGAAGACTTCATGATTGCTTCCATAAACTTTATAATTCATGCCCATCATTACATATTATAACATCGTCAATAAACATGGTTAATTTTGTCCATGTTTATATGTTTCTCATTGCGTTTATAAAATTAGGTTGTTTTTATCTTCACCTACTGTCAAGACTCTAAGGTATGTGAAAACCGACTTTTATGTTAATTTTCATTGAAAAGTGATTTGACTGTGTTGTATTACTTGATGAAACAAGAGCAGTGACAACGAAGTATACATGGATAGAAGGACAAAGCCCATATAAGAAGTATGACCAAGTATCACCCCCGAGACTAAGTTACTACCCCGACGTACAGATGGCGCAACCGTTTCGAACCTCGATGGTAATAATTTTCCGCTCGCTGCCAGTTCTGTTTTATCACTTATCCTACGAATGAGAATCATAGTTTTTTATTTACTGCACTTCATCAAGTAAAATATATTACTTGCTGAAGTATTTTTACTGAGGAATTACAATTTTTACTTACTGCACTTTAGTAAGTAATATATTACTTACTGGATACAAAATAAAAAATAAATATAACACACTACTGATGTTCCATTCTTAGTACTGACATTGTTTTACAAAAATTTCACAAAAACCTTTGAAAAATTCAATGCCAAGCATATGTTTACTATAACTATCACAATTTAAACTAATTTAATAAATCATCTTTATTCTTCCTGTACATGCATATATTGAAAATAATATTTTTTCATAACGACGTTCTTTCCTTGAATAACTAAAATGTATTTTAATTTATTGTAAATTCCTTTAAGATATTTTTTTTATAATCGGAAAATTATGTCCCGTTTTCCAAAACCATTTTGCGAAATATAAAATGCAGAAGCTGATTATAGATTTTTCCATCAATTACAAAAACAAAGCGTCGAATAAACTTACAATAGTTTAAAAGTGTTTCGCAAATATACATATAACATATGCAAAAAAATTTAACAGAATTTTGCATTGTTTAATCTTTATCACTAAATATGCAGTAAATAACTTCCAAACGAGATTCTTCAAAATTCTTAGTTGCAGTTGCGTATATACTGTTGGAACTGAAGTATAAATTTGACACCTTTTTCAATTCAAAATTTCTAGTTGATTTTACTGTACTTAAAGTACTACATCCCACTCAGTGGTATTCAAAAAACTTTTATGACAGACTATGGTAAATATATTAGATGTAAAGACTCTAGCATATTTTAATGTTTCCATTATGGCTTACTACCGAATACAAGAATGAAGGGTTTCTTAGAGTATTTTATGGTAGCTATTTAGAGGGTATAATGTTATTGCTATTATGAAGATTGTCTTTATAATCAGAGATCTCAGTATTGGTTGATCTGTCGCGCGAGTTAGACGTATTCACATATCGCAGAGCATAGTTCATACTGATAAGTAGTGCGCGGCTTTGCCACTAATTTACGAATCCATAATTAGTGATTAAATTATTAATAATTTCGTTTACTGTTAAAAAATTTTATTAAACATAATGTTATAGAATAATTTTAGCTAAGTAATAAATAATATAACACAAGCATCAAGTTCTCTACTGAATACAGCTAACCAAATATCCAATGGACGAAGCACTTACTCTTATTCAAAAATAGTAAGCAGTCTCTACCTAAAAAAGGAACAAGCTATCGTTATCGATACCGCAGAACGGATTTAAGTATTTACCTATCTAAAAGGAATCTCTACAAAAACACAACCGTCAGATTTAATAGCATCATCCAAAATAGCCTAGAATCGATTTTACTGTTATTTAAATAGTGCCATCTTAGTCAATGAGTTAACTAAGGAGGGTCATAATATAATTGAAATACAAGGAAACAAGTTAAAAATGCGTCCTTACATAACTATGGCAAAAACAGTCATTTTTTCCACCGTTCATCCATGTATACCTCATGTTGAAATTATAAATAAAATAAAGGAATTTGGCGTTACACCAAAATCAAGCATGATCTAAATAAGACTTGGATACAACGATTCAAAATTTGCGCAATACCTAATTTTCACTGACAATTATACATTGGCCCGGACGAGACTTCGAAGCTTCCAAATGAATTTATAATTAATTATGAAGACTCGCCGAATCGTGTTTATGTTTCTACAGACAAAATCATATGCTTCATTTGCAGACAAGAAGACCATATAGCAAAATATTTTAAGAATGAAAACATAAACAAACTCGATTTGCAACATCTTAATACTTAGACGATACAGAGTGAAGGTTCTACACAAGTTTCGATAGATAATAATATAAACGGTCTCGGGACAAATGAAAACATAAACACTGCTGTTCTGCCTATCACTAAACGTAGTACTGAACTACAATTCTAAGGTAAAAATTCGTTTAAGAAACCTGGCAAGAAACAAGCTTCCAGTACATCTACGTCAAATCCCGTCGATACTAATTTTTCCCGTAAAATACCAATTTTTTATTGAAACACCAAAAAATACAATAGCAAATGAATATTGCAAGCATCAATTGAAAAATTTATCACCAACTTAAATGTCATAGGTCGAGAAATATCGACAACAAAAACAGAGTATGTTCACTTTCATAGAAATGGAATAGAACCAAAAGAACCAAATATTACTATTTCTGGGACGACAATAACTGTTAAAGATTATGTCCGATTTCTTGATGTATACTTTGACTACCGTTTGATATTTGATAATCATATCCGGCATATACTAGAAAAATGCAATAGAGCACTAAATAGCCTGAAATTCCTTAGAGATACATATAGAGGTGGACCCCACGTCCGCAAATATTAATGGCATTCCATAAAAGCTACGTAAGGGAAATTATTGATTATGCGAGTATTATATATTTCCCAGTTCAAAAAACTAAAATAATAAAACTTGAAAGAATACAGTATTCAGTAATTAGGATGCCATTAGGCCTCCATATAAGTACGCCAACTAATGTACTTTTAGACGAATCTAAAACAATTGCATTAGTAGTAGTGCCGTATGGCGTACGGATGGGACCCTGCTGCGAGTTGTGGAGAGGGATAGGGCAGCCGAGATCACCGGAATGTAGGACAGCTTGAGTATTGGGGGGATTTAGGACGCTGAACCGTCATCTCCAACAAGTAATCCTCCTGATTATCACAAATATAACCTACTTAACACAAAGTAGTAAATTAAAAATGAAAAGTTTAAAAAAGTAATAGCAGGATCTCGGGTGCAGCCTGTAACCGACTCAGTAGAGTCCATGGAGCTTTCCAGCTCCCCTAGTACACCAGTAGGCAACCTGGCTAATGTGTCAAATAATGTAACAAGTAGCAGTGGGAATGCGAGTGTGAACGGAAATAGATCGCCAGCAGCTTGGGAGGCTGTTGAGAGTAAACTGCAAGAGCAATTTTACATTATCAGCAGAGTGATAAGTAAAATGACGGAAAGAACTGGCATACAAAAAAATGTGAGCCAAGTGATTAAGAACGGTTTGAGTGAGATCAACGAGGCGGTGAAAGTCGGGCAGTATGATTTAAAGCGAATGAGAGTACTTCGGCAGACTGACAAAGAAAAAGACAAAGGACCGATCGAACGTGAGGAGGTAACTTCTCAAAAACGGAAAAGAGAACGTCAGATCCCTACTCCGGAGCAGGAGACCACACAACAGCGGACGACTGAGGCCGAAGCTTGGGTGACGATGGTCTCAAGATCCAAAAAATCGAAAAGAACCGAGATGAATAAGAAAATAACGAAAGAAAAGGCGTCAGAAAAAACCCACACGATACCTCAAAGGTAAGGGAGGAGCGATTATGATCAGGCCGGCTGAGGGATAGATGTACGTGGACGTTGTACGGGCGATACATCAAAAGGTGAACTCTGACAAGAGTAAAACTCAGGTCAGAACAATACTTCTACAGCTGTCTAGACTGAATAACGAAACGGACTTCCGATAGGTTCTCCAAGAGGCTATTGATGATACTGCAGGCGTGAAAGATTTGACCTCCAGGGTGACACTGGAATTTTTAGATTTGGACTGTGCCATAACCGATGAGGACATCGCGAACGCGTTAAATCAGGAAATGGGACGGACCGCGGATCGTCGGCCCCACGTCTTTGACGTTAACAGTCGAGGACAGAAAATGGCGGTCTGCGAATTCGACGTAAAAGAGGCTACTAACCTGTTAAAGAAAGGACGCATTAAAATCGGATAGGTTATCTCAAGAATAAGAGAATAAGGGTACGCGTCCCGCGATGCTACTGATGCCTCGGGTTCGGTCATTTACGGAAACACTGTAAAGGACCGAACAGACGAATCTGCTGCTGGCGATGCGGTCTCGAGAGTCATTCCCACAGGGATTGTAAGAGTCGTGGGGAGTGCTTCTTGTACACTGGGGACAACGTCCGGGACAGGGGACACTTACTTGGCTCGTCCTCCTGTGTCGCATTTAGGGCAGCCTTAATAGAACAGAAGACAAAGACAATAACGATAATGATACTGCAGTGCAACATGAATGGGAGTATTGTAGCTGACGCACTGCTCTCGCAGATTGCGGTGGAACTGAACACTGGCGTGCTCATTATTAGTGAGCAATACAAAGATAGACGTTCACCGACTTGGCTCGCTAGCAACTCGAGCAAGTCTGCAGTGTGGTTACGAGGGAAGAGCGCGCCGAACATTGCACGCTATAGGATTGAGGAGGACTGTGTCTGGGCGAGGGCCGTTGGTGTTATCTATGTCAGCGTTTACCTAAGCCCAAACTACAGTGGCTCCGAGTACACAGCCAAACTCGAGAGAATTGAGGGCACGGTATGAAAAATCCCTAGCGGGCGATCGAAGGCTACATAGCCAGTGATCACCAGTACATTGTCTTCAAACTGACAGACGGGACGAAACGAATGGAAGGGCGAGGTACAAGTCTTACCGGATGGAACTCAAAGCGCTTAGACAAGGACAAATTGAAAAGTCAGCTACAATTCGCAGAGCCTCCCTCACGGGAGGTGCCTAAAAAGTTGACGAACTGGGATAGGGTGGAGGCGTTAGCGGCGGCGATGACTGGCTTTTTCCAATATCTATGCGATGACACCATGACCAAGAAATGGAACAGAGAGCAGACATATTGGTAGACGATTGAGATCGCGGATCTCAGAAGCACCTGCTTAAAGCTGAGACGAAGAGCTCTACGAGCCCGAAGTCGAGGCGAAGTGGGACTCTACTCTGCGGAGTATAGTTTCGCCAGAAGGCAGCTGAGATTTGTGATCAATAGCAATAACAAACGGTGTTGGACTCGACTAATCGACGAGGTGGACTCAGACTCTTGGGAAAACGGTTACAAAATTGTGACATGCGCACTGGGGGTTCGAGGCCCATCGGTCTTACGAGACGCGGAATCGATGGAGCGGATAGTCCAAGGACTTTTCCCGACCCATCCAGATAGAACGTACGTGACGAACGAGACAACAGAGAAGGATGTCCCCTTCACACAGGAAGAGCTCTACAGGGCTTCGGATGCGTTGAAGCCTAACAAGGCTCCGGGTCCCAAGGGCATATCTGGCGAAGTGCTTCGGGTGGTCGCTTTACGTCACCTGTTTCTATCCGGACATGGATACTTCCGTAAGCACCTCTACAGGATGAAGAGGATTACCTCTCCGGAATGCACGTACTGCGGATGGGCTTGGGACGATGTGGAGCACACGTTCTTTGGTGCGACCATTGGACCGAGCTACGACTAGGGCTGAAGACGAGGATAGGCAAGATCACGCCCGAAAACGTAACGAAACTTATGAGAACGGACGCGGACAGCTGGCGGTTGAAAATACGTTACGAATGTGCTACGGAGCAAAAAAGCAGATGGATGTCTGCATGATGAAAGTATGTGAGAGTGAACGTGGTACCGAGTATGCATGAGAACGTGGGATGAAACGTATGAATGTGAAATGACCACACGCAAGAACAACCGCCCAGGCTGAATTAATGTGTATAACAGTTCCGGATTGGTGTCGGTGCAATACGGAGATATGTACTTAGTGCGTAGGGACATGGGATTTATGTCGAGTCACATTTTCCGGTGGTGGTTTTCCAGGAATGTTCTTGGAAAACTGTCATGGGAAATGTATAAATAACATCCACAGACTCCTCAAAAAAAAAGTAATAATAGATCCGTAGCCCACTGTACTATCAAAAATCATCCATAGCCTATACGATACCTTCCCAAGTATTTAAAACTATGAACTTCAATCAAGAAAAACACCCGTACTTGCAAACTATCAAAACGGAAAACCACTACAAACAAATCATAATCCGAATCCATTACTTAATGGCTTATTCGAAAATGATAACTCAATAAAAATATTTACGGATGGAAGTAAATGTGAGAATGTTTATCTGTAGGCACTGCTTGTATATGTTCAAAGCTTAAAATAACCATTATTAAAAGTATCGTCACAAAAGCCTTTCTTTTCACTGCTGAGTGCATGTCCCTATCTGACACCATGAACATTGTCTTACAAAACAAAAACCGCCACATTAGTATTTATAGTCATTAGCTAAGTGTTATATTGGCACTAAACAATGTTAAAAATAATATAGATGTGAATTACAGCATCCTAGAAATAACGAAAAAGAATGCCGAATTTCACAAAAAAATGAACATAATACTAGAATAATTATAAACTGGATTCCTGTTCATATAGGTATCAGCGGTAATGAGGAGGCGGATATAAACGCAAAACTTGCTACTTTGAAAAATCCCGAGATATATAAAGTGTCATACTCAGATTTAAAATCGTACTCTAAAAAACTAGTAACTAATATTAATACCAAGTTCTTAGAGCAGCAAGGTAAAAACAAAGGTAAAACATACTTTCTAACTTGTCATAATCGATCACCTAACCTGTGGTTCAAAAATAAACATCTGAGCAGAGAGCATATTGTTTCGATTTGTCGATGGCGTAGTAGGCACTTTAACTTAAACAAATCTCTACACAAAATCAATGTTGCTCATAATACCAATTACGATTGCGGATTCGAGATGCAAGATTTTAATCATATCATATGGCAATGCCCCTTGTACAATGTGTATAGAACAAAATTATTAGCAGAAATAATTTCTATTAAACAGTACCCTCCATACGAAATAAACTTTCACTTAGCCAAACCAAACATAGAAGTTCTAATTATGTAAAAAGTTTGATGAATAAATGTAATATAAAAACCTGACTGTGCGGTATCAAAAAAGTTATCTATTTGTTTATAAGTTTTCGACTATGTATAATACGCATAAGTTGCTTAATAACCTTGTAAAAGAATTGAAAGCTTAAATAAAAAAAAATCAGAGATCTATTAGGCAGAAAATCTTCAATGCACCTCCAACCTTTGAATATTCGTATGAATATATTTGCTTTTACTTTTATCCAAGATATTATTTTTACCGTTTGTTCTTGACATTCATACGTAATTCTGATGTGATCTTATATACTAACGCAGTCAAAAACTTGCTACTTGTAGATAGGTATATGCATCGAAGCGATCTATACGTAAAATAAACAACTATTTCAAAAGAAGAACATCATTCCTTCAAAACCGAATCAAAGGACGAGTGGAACTATCGCGAATACAATAGTAAACACCAAGAATATTCATATCTACAAAAAAACAACTTTTAACAAAAGTAAAAAAGGTAGGCGAGTTTGATGTGTTCTTATTATAGTAAGAATTTTAAATATATCTTGTCATGTATTTTATAAAAAAAATGATATAAAATACTTTCCGAAAGTTCCAAATATATTAACACAAAAAATATTCTCTAATTAAATTAAAAATCAGTTCATTGATATAGTTCATTGATATAGTCAGTGTCTTTAGACGTGCATGTCTCCATCGTCTAAAGAGAATTCGCTATTTCTATCGTTTCGTCAATTGGGAATTTCGAGAGAGTATTTATTATTATTATTATTTGTCTAATTAGGGAGTTAGGCCTTCCGTACCCTCGACGCATGGTAATCCCATCATGTCTCTCCCTAAGACCAGAACAAAAGTATGCTGTTCGCCACACTGGCCTTGATGTCCTCCATATCCAAGGATGTAGCCATTAAATACTGCCACCTCCTTCCAGATATGTTTGGACAGTGACACAAAATATGTTCAGGGGTTTCATCCTCTGTGCAAGAAAAGTGACAAGAGGGGTCCCTTGTAAGACTCATCCTGCACCTATGAGTATTAAGCTTACCGTGACTTGTGAGGATTTCGATAAGTGCGTTAGCCTTTCTTCTACTGAGACCAAGAATAACCTTGGTCCATTCCTTAGTGTTTCTAATGGTAATGGAGGCTTTTGTTTGCCTGCATCTGATTGAAATAGTATCGTTATTCCAATTCCTTTCCAGGATGTAAAGGCATTTAACTTCGACCAATCGGCTTTTGGATTAAATATCAAAAGTATTGGTTTTGACACAAACTTTTCTTTTAAATTTGTAAACGCCATTTCTATGTCACGAATCCAATCGAATCAAACTTTTTTATTGTCAAATTTTATATTGACGTAGCATCTTTGCAAATTGTGGGATAAGTCTTGTAAGTAAATTTGCCAAGCCGACAAATCTTTATACTTTATGTACATTGATGGTTCGTATAAAATTTCTTATCCGGCAGTTTTTTCCAGTACCGGCTCTATATGGCCCTGTGCTATCTTAAAGCCTAAAAACCCTATATAATCCTTTTTATCATTAAGCTATTGTTTATTAATTAACTCAGATGCAGATTCTTTTTTTAAATGACGAATTCCCATAAGCGATGTCAATAATTTATTAATAATCAATCTAGAATTATTATATTTTTATGTTAGTCGCGCGTCTTACTTTGAAATCGAATACGCATACCGTCAATTTCTGACTCACGCGCTGCTTGCAGTGAAATTAACTTTTCAAAGCTAACGGTGCCATGATCAAAGCTGATATATTCAATTTAAGTAATATAATGAAACTGAAACTTAAAACCGTTCTCTGTTTGAGCGCGGTAATGTAAAAATAAGCAATCAAGTAAAACGTCTCTAATAACGCGCCTCAGAGGCAAGTCCGTCTTTGTTTACGTTACGTTGACGCGCTTCTAAGAATAAAACCGTTACGCACACAAAGACTGCGTCGAGCTGAAAGTGCGTCAAACTGATCAAAGATTTTTTTGCCATAAATCTTTAACTGAAAATATATAACGTTTCTAAATACATCACTTATTTCTTCAACAATACAAAGAATAAAATTATTCGTATTATATTATTCGTAACGGTACAGCACATAAAATTCGCAAATTAAACTAAATTCTTTACAAAGAAGAAACCAATAATTCACTCCACACCCGGAGCACCATGAACAAAAGTCTAATGATAATACTGGATTAATTTTATAAAGAAATAATTGGCCTTTTCTTTAATAAAAACTCAGATGTCGCGAAAATATAACAACTTGCTTCGGCATAAAAACCCTCACGGTTTAGAGGGAAAAGCCGGGGCAAGCGTATTCTTTATTAAATTAAAATTAAATAAAATACATAAAACTATACATATATCCTGACACAACTAATTATGCTACTTACAACATTAAAATAATATATAGAGTCTTAACCTATATTAGCGCTCACTTACAATCCTAAATCACTTGGTTCTTTCTGGCCGCCGCAAACTTTACCCAGTTCTAGGAGAAAAGCCGAGCTCGGGGAGACCAGACACTACGATGCCGGGCCGCGAATATTTGCTGCCGCAAGTTGCGCTCGCCTAAGAGTAGATCGAGTGCACTCACGCACGCCGACGCAGCTCCCACAATTGATTCAAACTAAAACACTCACACACCCACACAAATACACAATAAGAATTCCACTATACACAAAATCTGCGGATGCAACTCAGCATTAAAGACGCATTCTTTATTGCATAACGAATTTCGATTCTATCGCGCCCAATGTTCGATCGTTCTTAGCCGCGATCTCGACAACCAATGCCCTTTAGGGCGCAAATTACAGGCCTCTATGCCCGGGAAAAGCCGCTGTAGCGGCGGCGAGCCGGCGGTCACAATGTGTAATACTAGACGCCGAAATAACTATTCGCGATCCTAATGCATCGTAGTCGCAAACTTGAACAGTCTCAAAACCCTGGGTATAGTCCAAAAGCAAGGAAATTGAGTTCCTTACGAACTCAAGCTAAGAGGAGCGTCGCTTATTCGCTTGCGAACAATTGCTCAAAAGGGAAAATCGCAAAGAATTTCTATATGGAATCGTGACGGGAGACGAAAATTTAATTCACTACGACAACCCAAAGCGTAGGAAATCATGGGGTAAGTCCGGGCATGCCTCTACTTCAATGATTAAGTTAAACATTCGTGGCAAGAAGCTAATGTTATACATTTGTTGGGATTAGCTTAGAGTAATCTATTACGAACTACTCCAACACAATTAAACGGTCACCGGGGAACGTTACCAACAAAAGCTGATGCAATTGAATCGAGCATTGAAAATTAAACGTGCGCAATATGCCAAAAGGCGCGATAAAGTCATTTTTCAGCATGAAAACCCTCGGCCACATGTTGCAAAAATAATAAAGGAAACGTTAGAAGCACCGAATTGGGACGCCCTACCCCACCCGCCGTATTCACCAGACATTGCTTCTTCAGACTACTACCTATTCCGGTCGATGACTCATGGTCTGGCTGAACAGCACTTCACTTCTTACACGGAATTCAAGAAATGGGTCGATTTTTGGGTCGCCTCAAAAGACGAACAATTTTTTAGACGGGGTATCCACTTGCTGCCCGAAAGATTGTCAAAAGTAGTAAAAAGTGATGGACAATATTTTTAATGACATTATTTGTACCTTTGTTTTACAATAAATTCTTATTTCTTTATAAAAAACGGCAGAAACTTATTTGTACACCCAATATATATATATATATATATATATATATATATATATATATATCTTTATCAAACTTCGTACTCCATATATACGAGATCAGATAATTAAGTAATGCAACAAAATGAAAAGATCGAGTATATTTAAAAATTAAGGTACATCACTGCGATCCCCTTCAAAGTAGTCCCCGCCCACATCTATACACTTATTCCAGCGAGTGTACCAGTTTTCATAACAATTCTGGAATACTTCTTGTGGGGCCTATCCGTGTACCCTCGTCACAGATTCTTGATTGTTTTCAACGGAGTAAAAATGTCGACCTTTGACGAATTTTTTCAAATGGGGGAATAGGAAAAAGTCGAAGGTGACATGTCCGGTGAATAAGGGGCTTGTGGTAACGTTGCGATGCCTTTAGACGTCAAAAACATAGACACTGAACGTACTGTGACAGCGAGCATTGTCGTGTTGCAGAACCCACGTCTTCGTGATCTCTGGACGCACTCTGAGCACCCTTTGACATAATTTTTCGAGCATATTACGGTAGAATACATGATTTACGGTTTGTCCAGGTGGTACAAAATCTTTGTGAACTACCCATTTGCTGTCGAAAAAGCAAATGAACATGGTTTTTACTTTGGACTTGCTCATTCTCGTCTTCTTCGGCCTTGGTCCTCCATGGGACAGCCATTGTTAACTTTGTCGTTTAGTTTGGGGTAATATTAAAAGAACCAACTTGATCACCAGTAATAACTTGATCGAGAAGAGTAAGATCACTTTCAACCTGCTCGAGACAATTTTGAGCGATGTTCATTCGGTGGGCTTTTTGCTCATCTGAAAGGTTCTTCGGTCCCATCTTCGCGCACAGATTTTTCATAGCGAAATCTTCGGTTAAAATCTTTCTAACTGTTTCCCAGTTAATATTCAACTAGTCAGCCAATATTTGAATGGTTAGTCGCCGGTCTTGACGAACAAGGGTGTGGACGCGCTACGCATTCACGTCAGTTCGCACTTGAATTGGCCTTCCGCTCCGCGCCTCGTCTTTAACGCTCTCACGCTCTTTTTTAAAATCGACATGCCACCTGACCACGACTCAGGGCATCACTACCATTTAAGCACATTTTCATAAGTTTCTGTCGCGGTTTCGCCGAGTTTCGCACAAAATTTTATCACGCACCGTTGCTCTAAATTTCTCCGTTTCATTTTCGTGACATGCAGTACTCGTGCGTTGTTACAAAATACTTAACAGGTGGCAAAGAAATGATCGTACAAGAATCGTCAAGGTCTCAATCGAGAGACTAGGCATCTACTATTACAGTGGTGGAGTTAAATGTTCGCAGTGTTACCACAGGCCGAGAAATAAAATCGGTTGCATTACTTAATTGTTTGACCTCGTATTAGTACATCCTAATTTCCAAAACGATTTTGCTACGTAATCACGATATTTAGATATAAGATCTGATCTCGCTCCTCAGCGCCTCTATCTTCCTCGGCGCGTACTTCCTCGCGCGTTACATTTTCTTTTCACGATTAACATATTAGTATTTCTTCGAGTTTTATAACTTTTTAATCTATTACCTTGCCAAAATATATATATTTTTTTGCTTTTTTCTAAGTATATTACGGATAAAGTAATAGCATTATTATAAATCTTTACATTTATGAAATTGATAATTCCATCATGTATGATAGAGTCTTTTGCAGTAATCTTATGGCTATCTGGACACATGTTTATATTTATATTACGCAAGTCGAATGGATAACATTTTAACTCCTTCTCCTTTTCTACACGTATATAGCTTTTATCTGCAGTTTATGTGAAGGGACTTCCAAGAATAATGATGACTATGAAGATCATCCGGCTTGATTCTAAATTGCATTAATTTAGGAAGTAAATTTTTGAGCGTCGAATATTCTTCTACAAACCCTATCTAGTTTATAACATTTTTTCCGATTCCTTCTAATATTATTGATTCCCTTCTAACGATTTTAAAATCGTTATTTAATAGGAATAAAAGTTTCACTGTGAACCATTGTCTCACTAATTTAGTTAATGAGTATCGACCAAAATCTTTCACTCGCATTTACAAAAAAAGGCGAATATTTGAAAACGACTCATTTTTTACGTTAAAAAATAAACCAGTCATAATTGTTACCCAATCTAAATACTTTAATATTATCAAAAGAAAACAGTAATGATAATCCTGATTAAATTATATTTAATATTTGATAAATCAGTTGTATTTGCGTACATTGAATTAGTATAATAAATAAAATGAACTAAATAAGAATATAAGAAATAAAATTAATAAAAATTTTATTTGAATATAGTTTATCAATGATATTATTTAAAATATGATCAATTAAATTATATTTAAAAATAATTTAATCGACCATCAACGTCCTCGATTTTGTTATCTAATCCTTCAATTTTCTATTCCAAATAAGCTCGTTTAAATTTTTTCCGATTTATTTTTATTATATTTTATATCGTTTTTATTGTTTTCAGAATTCAAGGAAGCTCGTTCAATTTGACAGCAATACAGTTAGATTAATCGCAGTTGAATCTTCGTTATTTAAATTATTTTTGTTTTTGGACGCTAATTTTTTACAATTTGCAATTATATTTGATTTTAAAATTATACTAAAAAATAACTGTCTTTCTATGAAAGAAAGTAATTGATCAATGAGAGATATGTACACAATTTACAAAAAATAAAAAGAAAAATAAATATATCAAAATATTTATAATATATAGAAAAAAAATTATTAATACATTCTAATTATATCTTAATTAATTTATTCAATTTTTAATTCCACTAAAATATTTTATTAAAACAAGACAAAAAATAAACAATTTGAAATAAGATATTCAAATGATTTTCTAAAATTCTATGAAATACATGTCAAAGTTAAATATTCGCGCTATCAAAAAAAAAGTAAAAGTATATCTACAGAATACAGACAGATACAAATAAAAAAGTATTTGACTAATATTTAAAATACTAGTAATTATGCTTGTTAAATAAATTATATGATTAATAATAATCAGATTCAATTAAATTTTATCTTCTATCCTGTTCCTTTTCAATTTATCAATATATTCCAGGAAATATAAAGACCGCCTGTACTTCTATACGTATATACCTAAAAAATTTGAATTCAGAATACCATTACTTCTACCTACTATCCAATATTATGATGTACGATTCCTTTCAATTTTTAAAGTATCGAACAATACTTTTTATCGATACTTTTATTATGCATCGATTCTTGTCAATTTCAATATTTTTTCAGCTGAGAATCGTTTAAAATTTTTAATTATTTATTTAAGAAAATTTTTAATTATACTTATTTAAATTTTATTTACATTCAATGCTTTTTTATACATTCTATGTTCAGCAAGTCAGAAAATATGAACATGTTATTTTCATTTAGTGTCATTAATGGTAACGACAGGTATCATCTGGTATCTATATAGGTCATTTTCGTAACTAAGATTTTACATTTATTTTAAACGCCAAACAAGCGTTTCCAATAGTTACAAAACTTGCGATGCAACAATTATCTACACTGCCTATATAAGCAGAACTACAAGTATCCCTAGCGAAAGACTGTTTTCAAAAGCGAAACTTACCAAGTCGGATACGTGAAATAAAGTAAATGGATTATATTTAAATACACTAATTTTTCTAAGTTCATTAAATGTTAATATATAAAATACATTTTAATTAAAATACTTTTACTTCTTTTTTATGTATACATTTAGATTGATTTCAATACTAAGTTTATAGTATAAATATATTACACATCATTTTTAACAAAATGTAATAAATTTATTAATGTTATTCATGTACAAAAATTTATGAAAACAATTTAACTAGATATGATAAATTATAACTACCAAACAAATTTAAAACATTCAAATAATCTAACTACCAATATTATTTTACTAAAAAATTTGTAATATTTTAGCTATAATTTTTTAATATCACAATTTTCTTCGATAAAGTATCTTTACCTTATTACCTTTATGGGATTTGTTAAGATTTTACAATTATATATATAACTGCGTACACATAGTAATTTCAAAAATCAAAACTAATTTCAAGGAGAGTTTGCAAATTTGTTCTGCTTTTAGTAACTTTTTATCGATACTTTTCAATTCCACGATTATTTTTTAGAAATATTCGATTCTTCAATATCGATACTTCTTGGAATCGATACCATAAGTATCGATATTTTTTAACAAAATTGCATGTTACCGATTGCAGTCATGTGTATGTATAGCTGGTCTACATGGGTTCTACCCACATTGAATGACATTTACAAAAACTTATGAATGACAGAGAGAGACAGAGAGAGAGAGAGAGAGAGAGAGAGAGAGAGAGAGAGAGAGAGAGAGAGAGAGATATCAGAACAGAAGGTTATTTGTATGTGACAGAAATAAATAAAGTCACAACGATACAGATAAAGAAAGAGAAACAAAACAGAACTAGGTGTACGCGCTCATCAGCTACTCTCATTCCTTTAGCATTACTTTATCACATACACACGCGCGCGCGTGCGTCCAACTTGCGTAATGTGTATTACGCATATAGCATAAGATAGCTGCGAGTTACTATCTTATTACTACTGCCTGTTACTGCTACTATATGTATATATACATACGCAGCAGTAGTATACACGCTGCACTCATAATCTTGCGGGCATCGTGTGTTAATTGCGAGCGTGCTGCGAGGCTGCTGCAAACCTGCAGCTCTCCGCATCAACACCGCCACGTTCTTCGCGACGAATTGTAAATAGCAGCTGACAGGCAGCAGGACT
Organism: Sycobia sp. Sy_11; assembly: GCA_018907035.1. Lineage (NCBI taxonomy): Eukaryota > Metazoa > Arthropoda > Insecta > Hymenoptera > Epichrysomallidae > Sycobia > Sycobia sp. Sy_11. The sequence goes on from JACCIC010000036.1 coordinate 2,481,739, forward strand.
GCACAAGTCTTGTCGGGACGGAACGGGGACGCAACGCGCGAGGGAATGTTGCGAACCTTTGACAGACAATAGAATTCTCGCGAAAAGAGCCGTTACATAGATAAACTATACCTATACACACACACACACACACACACACACACACACACACACACATATATATATATATATGTATGTGCGCGCGCGGGATCGTCGCTTCGCGTGGCCCAGAGCATGAACTCGAAGAAGCAGAAGTTCAAGCGGGAAAGATTATATGAAGGTGAGAGAGATGTGCTTACGCGTCTGATGGTGTGGTATAGAGGATATATAGGCGCGAGCGAACGCGAAGGAGGAAAACGCGCTACCGCAACCCGCCAACCGTGTGCGCTTTGTCGCAGCTGCCTTTGCGTCCCAGCGAGGGGCGCCTGACGCGCAATGCCTTGCTCTCTCCCTCCCACATATTATATATAGCAAGAGGAGAGGAAAGTCCAGTGCGCTTTTTTATAATCCCTCCTTCCTTCCTTCCTTCCTTCCTTCCGTCCGTGTTGTCCGTCGCTGTCCCTATACCACCTATATCTATCCAGACCTATAACTAGCAGCTACTAATGACTGCTCCGCAGTCCACTCCAATCCTACCAGATCCTACTATGTTCGGGCTGTAAGGTATTATATACGTGTATTTATAGACTTTCTTGGAAAGCCCCACTATCTTAAGATTATAGATAGACCGTCAGTGCTTATTTCTTCACGAGTTTTTCATACGTATATTTTTTGCTTCCATTCTTGGTTTTTCAAATTTTTCAAACGAATTCACCACGCTTCTATCGCATATATACAGCTGCCAGGCTACCACTCCTCCATTGTCATCCTTGTTGTCGAAAGTTATACACAGCATTAATTTTCTTTCTTTTTTATCCTGTGTTATTCGTGTATTATATTGCAGTTACATCGGCAATTGTTTAGATAATAATCTGAATTGTTATGTGAATACCTGCAAAGGGTAAGTTTTTGGTACAGGGGTATATTCCAGGTTGTTTTGGTTACTATATTTTCTAAGGGCTTGTTGAAAAATAACGAGATTTTTTCTTCAATTGAAAAGATTTATTGTAGATTTACAAATATTTGAATTTTGAAAAGTTGTATATGCATATAATTGAATAATTACACAATTTCTTTTTTAAACCAACTAGTTTTATAAATCTCAAAAAATTTATGTATAACGTTCTGCACTATTTTGGAAAAAATAAATAGATTAATTAAATTAAAATAGATTATTAAAATAGATTAAAGCATAATATTATAGTTCAAATTGCTAGTAAGTAATTTTGATATATATTTATATTAAGTTGATTTAGTAAAATAAATATATTATATTCACTTTTTATTGATTTGGATTCTTCAATTATAATTTAATAAAATATAATTTCAATATAAATGATTTAGATTTTTTATTGAGAAACTTATCCCTATCAATCAACTTACGAACGAATAATAACTTTAATTTATAAATTTTCACTTCAAAAATGTCATACAAAACCATTCCTTTTCTAACCATGTACTATGATTATGGTTGAATATAGTTTGACCACAAAGTCCATGTAAATAAAATTCTAATATTACTCTATAATTAAAATGTTATTAAACTTTTAAGAATTGATAAAAACTCTTGTAAATAATACATAACAATCTTTATTTACTTATAATTATATAAAATCTTTCTTATCAAATTTAGGATGGAATTAATTGAAAAAAATATTTTTATTTTATCTTTTTCAGTTGAAGGTCTTTACTCGGCATTAGAAAAACCAACAACTTTAAAATTAATATTAAAAGTTGGTGGAAATTGTGTCACACCAGAACACGGTGGTGGTGAGTCATTGAGTAAGACAACCATGTTGTCACAACAATATCAACAACAAATGGGCTTTAATTATTCTGTAAATCAAGGAGAGCAAGAATTTGATGGATATCTAGGTCATAAAAAATTAAAAAAAAAGAAAAAGAAAAAAGATAAAAGACACAAACATCATCACAAGGATAAAAAAAGAAAGAGGGATGAGTCAAGTCAAGAATCTGTTGGTGATGCAGATGAAAGTCTGGTGGAAACACCAAAAAAAATTGCACTAAATCATCCACCCATGATATCTAGACCTATTATTCCTTCTCATAATGAACCCAGAATCATAAATTCCATTGCAACCAGTGGTTTATCTCCTCACAGAGAACCTCGTACTTGTGTATTAAGAAAAATTGCAGAGAGAACTCCACTACAACGATTGTTGGAACACTTATTAAGGTATCATTACTTTAAATCTTATTATTATGCTAAGATTAAGATATTATCTATGAATAATTTTCTACATATTATCATAAATATTGATAGGAATTCACATCTAAAAAAATAATTAATTAGGAATCCTTTAGTATTTTAGCTCCACCTTTTTACCTCCATCTAAGTTGTAGAATTATTATTGTGTCATTATTAATCATAACTGATTAATAGTTTGTTAATTAACTATTTAAAATTTATTTTTTTATCAATTTTTGAGAAGGAGACCAATATAATGAAATAGTTGTATATGTTGATAAAATTCAATTAAATTCATTTTAAGTAATTTCAAATAAATTTCTTAAAGAATAGAATAAATAAAAGCTACTATGTAGTATTTCACTGTAAATTGAAAATCTTTATAAATTGTAAACTCGTGAAAAATTAATAAATTAATAAATTAATAAAAAAATTATTAAGCATACAACTTGATATCTATTTTTAATTTAAAAATTGATATATTATTGAAGTAACTTCAACAATCATACATATATTATTATTAAATATTAAAGGTATCATTTTCATTGTTAAATTTTATATTTTTTGTTAGATCAATGGAAAAGAGAGATCCTCAACAGTTCTTTGCTTGGCCTGTGACAGACAATATTGCCCCAGGCTATTCCCAGATTATTACAAATCCTATGGATTTCAGTACAATTAAACAAAAAATAGATGATAACAATTATCAAACTATTAACGAGTTTATTGCTGATTTTAAGTTAATGTGTGATAATGCAACAACTTATAATCATCCAGATACTATTTATTTTAAGGCAGCGAAGAAGTTATTACATGTTGGTTTAAAGATGATCACTCCTGAGAAACTAAAACAATTAAGATCAGTCTTAATATATATGCAGGATTTAACTAAAGAGGAACTTGGATTTGAGTTAGGTATGGAAGATCCAAATAATCCTGATTTTCATATTACTGAAGAGCAAATAGAAAAAGAACGAGAACAGGAAGAGCAGATAGAAGAAGCTGAAGAGTTAAGAAAAGAAAATCAGAGGAAAATGAGATTAGCAAATTTAGGTAAATTTGAAGCTATACCAGATGATTTAACACCTGAAGAAATTTTAAAACAAGCACGTAGTGCTGCTAAATCTGCATCAGAAAAATTAAGTTTAAAACGCGTAAGTTCTAAAATGGGGTTCTTAAGACAAAAGAAAGATGGAACGACAAGTCTTCAAATAATAGTACCTGGAGATGGAGTTATTCCTGGAACGAATCAGAGACCTGTGTCATTAGGTCAGTTAATAGGAAAATTGAGTCACGGTACTGGTGCCTTAGCTGGATTTAGGGAAGATAGAAGAAATATGTCCAAACCAGTGAAGCCTTTATATTATGGAGCTTTCGGATCATATGCACCTAGTTATGATTCAACATTTGCCAATCTTACAAAAGAAGAGTCAGATTTAGTTTATCAAACTTATGGTGATGAAACTGCTGTTCAGTATGCTGAATCTATTCTTGACTTTGCCAAAGACTGTGATTATACTCTGACAATGGTTGACGATTTATTAGACATTTTAACAAATGGAGATCATAGGAAAACAAAGAAATTTCTTGAAGAAAAACGAAGGCTTAAAGAAGAAGAAGAAAAAATAAAACATTTATTAGAAAAACCAGTACAAGATGTAAATCGTAATATTCCATCAATGCAAAAAGTTAAAGTTGATATTGATCAATTAAAAACTTTATCAGATATTGGTATTGATATCAACTTTTTAGAAGGTTTAGGTAAATATCAAATTGTTCCAATATAATTTTGTAACATTTAATTAATATAAAAAAAATTCCAATAATCAATAATACTAAATTGAATTGATTATATTTTTCAAATAACTTAATTATATATACATATATCAAATTTATAATAACAAAAATTTTTTACTTTCAGAAGATGATTTAAAATTAGCTGAAGAAAGTTCTTTATTACAAAACCGTCTTGATAACACATCGAATATGTTAAATAGTCTTAGACAAAGCCAACATGATCGACTTTCAGCTCCACCTCCTCAACATTTATCAAATATACCAAAAGCATCTGAATCAGAAGTGACACTTGCTGAAAAAATTACAGAAAATTTAACTAACATAGCAAAAAAACTTCCACCATCTGCTATTGCACCAGTAGATGGGTTAAGAAAAGCTATGGGAATTGCACCACTGGGAGGACCAGAACCAATGGAGGTTGAACCAATAACCCACAATCCTTCCATTGTTACAGAAAATACTATAATACAAGAAAATAACACAACTCAAGAAGGAAATAATTTATTACCAATTCCTATATCATTAGATATGAATAATGTCAGGCAAGGACAGTTGCCAATGCAAATGGTACTTGGGCCCAATCAAAATGTATCTATTTTAAATGCAACTGAAACATCTGGGGTTAATGATTTAGAATCTGAACTTCGAGAGTTCCTGGAGAGTGATCCCACATTGGGACACTCACCTCTTCATGATGATAAAACTTTGGAAGACATTCTGTCAGAGTCTTAGCACGTAATATAGTTTTTAACAGATAGTGATCTGAATGATTGTAATTGAGAAAACTGTAAATTTGTTTTATATGTAAGTTTAAAATATAAAAGTAACTAACATTTTAAAAAATATACAGAAGTCTTTAATAATAAATATTTTCTATTATTTTATTCTGAGACTATTTACCAAGAATGTTTAAAAAATAGAATACTCTACATTAAACTTTCAAACATACAAAATACCATTTTTGTATTTTTAGCTTAACTTTTTTTATTTACTATAAAATATAATGCTGAATTTTGAATTTTATGAAATTATAAGTAAGTTATACGCACCATGTGATTTTTACTTATTTTGTACAAATATGTAATACATATAAGAATTCAAAATGTAAAGTACTAAATGTACAATAAAAAATATAAGTAAAAATAATAAAAATTATAAATTATGTATCACAAATAATATAAAAAAATACAAATGAAATTTTATGTAATTGTGTAAACCTATGAGGCTAAAAAGTGATTTTCCTTTTAGAGAATTTTTATCTATAGAATTAATTATAAAAACGTGCGTTTTAAAATAAAATCTTCCCATAGCTCACTTTTTGCAGGCATAGCTATGTATAATAATGTCACAAATTTTTCAAAATTTGTTCTAGTTCAATTTAATGAAAACTATATTAATAAATAAAATTGTTACTCTTATTAAAAGTTGATTCAATGCTTAATAATCAGTAATTATATTCAATTTTTATAATACATTTTATCCATTTATCTGCCAAAATATATATTATAAATTTTTTTATTAATATTCGTTATAATGTATAGATTCTACTACGAATTACTCTATATTTTCAAAATTTTTAATCTAAATTGTTTTAATTGTATTTTACATTTTTTAACTTTTTTTGTGTTTAAATGGTGTATATACACGTACTCATAGTTAAGGATTTTAGTTCTGCAGTCGTAAACAAACATCTTATGAATCTATATATATTTTAATATTTCAAGTTCATAAGATATTATTTACAATGGATTTATTCCAAAAGGTCGCCAGAAGTTGTCACTACGTACATATGTCAATGCTGCAACAACATAACAGATCTCAAAACTTCTATAGCGAGAGTAGAGCCTCTTTTTAACGTGACTCGGTGTTTCACAAATATACCACCAAAGATAATGGCGCATGCATCGGCTATACAGTGTACTTTACCATACTTATTGAAATTAGAACCAGAATTCAAAAATATATAACTCGATTCATATATTATTGAACATGAAAAAGAATACAATGTTAATTCGAAATAACAATAATGAATAATACACGAAGTACAATAATATTATTAAAATATAAATCAGACAATGTACATGTAAATAAAATTAGAAATGATACATTTAGGTGAAATATATAATATGCAAATTTATAATATATACAAAAATATAATATTTATTCACGACTTCAATAGTTTTCTTTGTATCATCGATTTATTCTTTAGTTTTAGATTCTTTTGGTATTTGAATTGACGAGCTATTAATCTAACATAATAAAAAGTCTAAATAATAAAACACCAGACCCATGTGCTTTACAAGGAAATGTAAATTTATAATTTTCGAAAACTCTATCTATAGTTAAATTATATATATTCGCGCTATATGTATATTTTTGAAAACTATATTCGAAATAATTTATTAATTTTAGAAAATGGTAATTCAAATGTATTTACACTCCTTTTTTCATATCTATAAGTTGATTGGCTGCTTTTTTATTTTACAATTTGTAATCGCATTTTTGCAAACAGTACAGTTGTTTTAAATTTGATTTTTTAATAATTGTTTACTTAAACATCCTAAAAATATATATTAATATTATTATCTATAAACTATCTACATATTTCTTATTTTTACAATTGGGTACAATATAGATGGGTGGCACTGAATTATCGTGTGCGGCTAAATTACCTTAGATGATAAAATAGCCCCTTTTTATAAAAAATAGATGAAATTACGTAAATTTTAAAACAATAAAAAACACTGTATTAAATAAATCAACGAACATAATTTTTGATGAGGGGAAAAAGTCCTTTAAGACATAAAAAACCCCTATTTAGTGTACACTGAAATTTACACTGAGAAACAAAAATTATGCATGTACAGGATTTCCATACTTAAAGTAATACAATCACACACATACATACACGTGGCAAGTTCAGTGAACGCACGCGAATTCTTTCGCGCAGCACCACGTTGTGAACGCGTCGTTTAACACAGACTGAATCTATTATTGCAAATGGTTTGCAATCGTTTTCCTTCCTTGGAATTTCGTTTGTTGGTGGCCATCTCGTATGTACATCTCCTTGGAAATAACGTATGACAAATTCGTATGAAAATAACGTATCAAAAATTCGAACTAAGCACGCTAATTATAGGGCTTCGTCTCGTCTGAGTTTCGAAGTACGAATGAATCATTTTTTTATTCTCCTACCTCTCCGTGCGGTCTCCTTATTACCTCACACTTTTTTACAACGATCACATGATGCTCTAATGTGCGCATCTCGATACGCGAAAAACAAAACAAACAACGAGCGATAACGCTCTTGCTCTCGCGTTTCACACTTACTCATACATACATACAGTCGGCGACTATATTGCGCTGTGACAACAGAACAGGCACTTTTCAAAAAATAGTTGAAGCTAATTTAAAATATTATTGTATCATAATTTCTCTGCAATACGGTTATCTGCAATATAGAGGGTAAAAAGAAGGAGTGAAAACTCCGCTCCTTTCACATGGGAAAAGCTTATCGAACATTAGCCGGAGATGGTAGTTCAGATTTGTCCGGTAGACGCCGCTGCCTTGGAAATCCCTCAATTGTTCTACGTGCAACAGAGAATAAGTTAAAGCCGTAGCGAGTAAGAAGAAAACAAGCAAAAGTAGGGGTGCAGAGATTTAACTTCCCCTCTCTTCATGCTTACTGCATACCCCACTCTCTTGGCTTCCAATACATGCATTTAAATGAGCAACCTCACAGGGTGTCGCCGACTTGCGGCCAATTCTGTCCCGAAGTTCTACCATGTAATTTGACAAGATTTAGCAGAGTTTTAATTCATTCTCTCTACACTCCATTATTTGCAAGTTAAATACACAGCTGTTATGACTGTTATCGACGAAAATAAACTAGTATAGAAGAGTACTTCCCATGTAAAATTTTTTCCAAAACTTTTGGGTTACACCCGTTAGTATTGTAAACCAACCACTTGTTGGCGCCACATCCAAATTGTAGAAATAGATATTATATGCGTTAGAGCTGCTACCGATACTGTTCCGCCATGGAGATGCTCACAAAATATAATATTGTTTTGCTAATATGTAAGATATACACGAAAGAAGTGGCAATCGAATTGATTTAAAACTATAAATAAAATAGAATATAAATTAATATTTTAAAGGCTAAAAGGGTAAACTTATAAACATAATAGTTACTAAAATTGTTACTAACAAATTAATATCTCGTGGTTGTGGATATAATTACAAACATGGTTTATTAAAAAACTAAATTTTGTTTTGTTACATGAAGAACAAAAGTTGTAATAGAAATTACAAATGTCAATTTTAATGTTCACATAAATTGACATTATTGGAAAATCTATAATATCATTGTACGGGAACGTTAATTAAAATTAGCTACTGCCATTTTTAGTCCAACTGTTTTTCCCTGTAGATATTATTTAACTATATTATAACAACTTTATGTTGCTGATAGCTATTTTACTCGTTTTAAAATATTAATTCAATTTAGTTCGTAAAATATTATTTCACTGCATTGTATATTATTGATGCCACTCAAAATGCTTGGAGATTTAGTAATTTATTGCACATTTTTGTAAAAAATCTTCCAAACATTTTTAATAGTATCTGTCCTCATCTTACTCCTTTACCTTCATTCCGTTCTCTTTCTTATCTTTTCCTGATGGAAGATATGTGCCATCTTTCCGCTAGATTTCCATTAAGTAATATTACCTTGCACATTTCTTTCAAAACAGTTTTATTAAAATAAAATTTTTATTTATAGAAATAATAATATTATTGCTTATTAAAATTATTTATTTGATGACAAATTAGGAAATTGATGTGCAAACTAATTTTAGCCGAGAGCAGACAATTATTTTATATTTGAAAATTTCACATTGCTTTTGAGTTGGAAAATATATATTCTTGCATTTATATTCAATACTCAGTATAATTATAACATTATTTTTTAATTCTTACTTAGCTATAAAATAGAGGCGTGGCCCTGCACGCACTCTATTATAAATTTATATTATCAATATATTTCTTTTTCTGGATATACTTGCTCCCAAATTACCCTGGAAAATTGCCGCGTAAGCTATCCCGAGGGGGATAGGAACGTTACAAACTTTTGAACCTCTGAAACAATGACTGCTCCATAGTATATAGTTTTATCATATAGTTACAGTATTACATTTCTATTGCAATTAATTTTGATATTACTAGTATTACATTTGGATGAGAATTGAATATACATATATATATATATATATATATATATATATATATATATATATATATAATTGGTTGATATAATATCTATAATCTAAATAGAATTGATATAAGCTTGACATTATATAAAATTAAAAATAAAGTTTTGTACACAGTGAATATAGCTTGGTTATGGTAATATCTTTGTTATTTAATTTTTTTTTTTTTTTTTTTTTTTTTTTAACGTCGCTCTATTTATGCTTCCAAATATCGGTGATAATTAGCGACGGAGGTCTACGATGTGTTTGTAAACAAAGCACATGTAAATTATTACAGCGGTGCTTGTGTCAATCGGCCGAGACTGGGATTTGAACTCGGATCACCAAGTTACTAGTCCTTCGCTCTAGTGATCGAGCCATAGTAGGCCTCTTGTTATTTAATTTAACTAATACATTTTTAAATAATATATTTGTTTTTTTAAATCTGCGAACATATTTTTTAAATTGTGTAATTTTCTATCATTTCTTGAAATTATCTAGCTTACTTTTGATATTTTTGATCTTTCACAAACTGCGAATTTGAGAAATCGATGCCAAGCTTCTTCACATATAAAATCTTTTTTACATATATACTCAGTTCTGAAATCATTCAGAAAACGAATTCTCTCAATTGGAATACAATTAATGAATGAAGATTTCCTGTAAATATGAAGTATTATAAAGTAAGTGTAATATTAATAACATAAAACGTAGAAATATAATAGAAAATAGAAAATATTTTATATATAATTAATTTTTTAATTTTAATCATACCAATCGAAATATGTACGTATTATAATACTTAGGTATCTTGAATACGAATCGAACAAGAACTTGAGTTACGAATGTTAATGCCTTTGACCGAAATTTCAAAAATTATCTTAATAGACAGTTATTAAACACATTATAAATTTATTGCATTTTGTCATTCCCATATATTGAAAATACATGAACTCACATTTTATTTTAGTATTTCGAAAATTAAAATACTGAGAAAAAGCAAAAGACGATTTACAGTGAACAATGTATAAATAATATTATCATAAAAGAATAGAAAAATACGCTATAATATTTTGTGGAACAGATTAGTCATATATTTATTATGATAAATCTTAACATTTAAGAACATTTTAGAAAATCCAAAGTGTCTCATTTTCATTACTGTAAGTAAATATGTTCGAACTGTTTCCAGATAATAAAAAAAAATTAAATACAAAAGTTTGAGAATTTTAGCATTTTTACAACTTTTAATGGCATTGTTCAGGGCGCTAATGTAAATTTGAAAGTTAGTTTTATTTCTTTCAAATCGAAACCCCCTTTTTGACATGATTGTATAACAGACTCTGGGGATAGGTTGATATTTCAGTCGACTAATTTTCCAAGGTCATCTCGAGATGACCCATTTCAAATCTGAATACTTTTTTATTTGATACTTTATTGCAGTTACTGACTTATATTAATAAATAAATACAATAACAAAGTAAAATAATCAAAACTTAACTCTAAATAATCTATGACCTTTGCAATAATTTTTAATATATTACGCCTTCTAATATATTATAAAAAATTGAACTTTATATTATTAAAGACTGTCCTAGTTTATTCTATACTTATTTTGAAACTATTATCTACTTAGCCAATGAATATTTGTTATTTAATTAATAATAAAAATACACACATATATTTCAAATGATTACTAATTTAAGATTCTTAAAATATTATAAATTAAATTGATGTATTAATATTAATATAAATATATATTGATAATATTACGTATTATTTTCGATTTATTAAATTGGACTGTAGGACCAATGAAAATATTTATTAATGTGTATATAGCAGTCGACAAAAGTACAATTGAAATATTTTTTTTTTTTTTTTTTTTTTTTTTTTATTAAGCATTCAAATTTAAAAAGTTTTTTTTGCTTACATTGAATATTGACAAATAATTAATAGTTACATTAATATAAGATGTAATTTTTAACGCTAAATAAAATTAACAATGCCGAAAATATTGTACATTAATTCTTAAAGACTAAATCTTTAGATTGCATTCTTTCAAAAACGATAAGATACAAAAGCAAGCTCGTATATGCGGTTCGGTGATTATTGGCTCTATAGCAAAAGGGCGTAGTATATTTAATCTAGTTAGATTTTGCAGAAGTTTGATTCTCGGAGTATTGTAAAGAGGACACTGCCAAAGAATATGATTCAAATTTTCATCGGATACATTATCGCATTTACAAGAAGGATTAGAGATGATGCCAATTCGGGCGAGGGATTCGGCTAAGTTGTAATGGTTCGCTCTGCTTCTGTTAATAGTGACAATAAGTTCGCGTGGAAGTTTTTTTTTTGCATACCATGGTTTTCTATTTTCAGTGTTATAAAACAGAAAATATTTTTTCCCTTTAAACTTTGCTTCTTCTAAAATTTTACGTCTAGTTTCAATGAGGGCTGACTGCTTAAAAGTATAGAAAGTGTCGGAAAATGGGATATTTGTTATGTTAGGGATATCTGATGTGGTAGCCCTTTTTGCTAAAAGGTCTGCATTTTCATTACCTATAATACCGATATGAGAAGGGATCCAGTAAAAATCTATTTTGTTATTAGGGTTTAAGACCTTAAACTTGTTAACTTTATCTTTGATATCGAATACGTATGGATTGGTTTTATTTTTTAAGCTTATAGATTTCAATGCCAACAAAGCACTTAAAGAATCTGTAAATATGGAAAAATCAGAATTAAAATAATTTAAAGCGTAATTTAAAGCTTCGTTAATGGCTATGCACTCAGCAGTAAAAATTGAAGCATTTTTATTGATCGCTTTACTTATGGAAATATTTAACTCGGGACAGAAGCAGGATGCGCCCAAGTAGGAGGAATCTGAGGTTTTGCTTCCGTCGGTGTATATGTCGTAGAAATTTTTATTAATAAAATGGTCTTGGAACAGTTGATAAGGATTGGGAGAGACAATGAGTTTGTTGCCGAGTTCGACATTTATAGATATTGAGTTTGTAAGGGTTTCGTACTCGTATTCATATAAGTTGTTATTTCTAAAGGAGCTAGTAATGTCGGAGTTAACGATTGAAGAGATACATTGAGTTAGAATTCTTTCTTTTTTTAAAGGCTTTTTTCTTGTGATATGGTAATATTTAAAAACTGATTTATACAACTGAGAATTATTGTTAGCAAGCGTTTTTGCTAAATAACAGTTACATAAATACTTAGTACGTTCTTCTAAAGTTGGAAGTTTCGATTCTCCTAATAATATGTTAGTTGGAGTACTTTTACGGTATCCTAATGCAGTTCTTAGAGCCATAAATTGAATGCTTTCAAGTTTTTTCATCTTTAAAACAACTTTTGGAAAGTAAATGAAGCTACAGTAATCAATCAGGGAACGGACAAAACTTTTATATAAAATGATTAAGGTTTCAGGGCTCGAGCCCCACCAAGTACCACATAGAAACTTTATAATGTTCATGTGTCGCATACATTTTTTAATTACATGATTAATTTGATGTGTAAATGACAGAGAGTAATCGAAAATGATCCCCAGTAAGCGAGCGGATTCACACGATTGGACAGAAACATTTTTAACTTTTAATTGCACGGTTCCGGGGATTATCTTTTTTTTATTAAAATGAATGAACTTTGTTTTACTAGGTGATAACGTTAAACCAAGAGACCAAAGGTTGAAATCGACAGTTTTTATGGCTTTTTCTATAATGTGTACACTTCTTGCAGTCGACGCTGATTTAATAAAAATGCTTATGTCGTCTGCAAATTGCGCAATGGTAACATTCGGATTTACATTTTTAGTAATAGAAGCACTATATATTATGTACAGTAATGGGCTCAAAACGCCTCCCTGATGTACACCTTTATGTACAGTTCTAAAGTTATCTGCTAAAATATCAGTATATATAAATCGTTCGTGACATAGAAATTTTATGAATTTGTTTAATTTTGGTGGCGATCCAAGAGAAGCGAGTTTCGATAACAAAATATCTATGTTAACATTGTCGAATGCGCTCTCAACATCCAAGAAGACTGCACAGACCTCTTTTTGCTCCCTGAAGGCTTCTTCGATTTTTAAAGTTAGATTAACTAAGTTATCGGCGCAGGATTTACCTTTTCTGAAGCCACTTTGATTAACCGGTAAGTAATTGTGGTGTTCGACCCACCATTCCAAACGATTTTTAATAATAGTTTCGAAAAGTTTACATAAACATGAGGTCATAGAAATAGGTCTGACTGAGCTGTTATCGGATTTATCTATAAAATGAACGTAAGAGTCTTTCCAACTATTCGGATAGTCACTGTAAAAATACATATCGTTATAAATGTCTAGTAATAAAAGCTTATATTTTATTGGAAGAAGCTTGAGGGCTTGAAAACTGATTCCATCTCTACCTGGAGCAGACTTATCTTTTTTAAAATCGAGGGCTAAGTTAAATTCTGAGAAACTATAAGGTTTATCAAAAAATGCATTATCTCCGCTGATAGGAAGGGAAAGAGGATCGGTTTGTACCCAAGGAGGACTGATTTTGGCAAGAGCGTTCTGTATCTTATTCGAGGATTGTAAATTTTCGATGGAATGTTGAGGTTTAGTTTTAATCCAACAGTTATTAAATATTCTACACTTATTCCATACATACGTCGAATTGGAGTGAAAATCTAAATTTTCAACAAAATTCCGAAAGCAGCTTTTTTTTTTGTTTTTAAATGTTTTTTTGGCCACCGCACACTGTTTTTTATAGTTAATTAAATCTTCTAGGTTCATCGAGTAAATCCATTTTTTTTCTGCTGCTGTTCTGAGCCTTTTGACGCGGTCGCATTCGAGATCCCACCACTGTACTGGATTTTTTATTGTTTTATTTTGTTTTTTAGTGTTTATTTTCCTAGGTGTACTGACTATTATCGAATTAGTGATGATTTCGACGAAATTATTGTATTTTGCACTGGGGCTAAGATTGTTATATTCAGGGGTAAAAAATTTAGAGTATTGTGCTGTAAGTTGGTCTACATACATATGCCAGTTAGTTCGAGCAGTGCTAAGTTTAAAAGATTTCTTAGAGTAAAAATATTTTTCGAGATTTATGTCTATAAAAATAGGATAATGATCCGAACTCCAGGTCTCATCTTGCACATCTACATTTATTTTGTCGCATATGTCTATAGACGAAAATATTAAGTCAAGGTTTGAGGTATAATGTGTATGTCTATTGATGTATGTTATCGAATCAGTGTTATGTAAGAATAAATTGCAGTTTTCTGCAGAATTAGCAAGTCTAACCCCGTTACTATCTGAAAAATCACAGCTCCAACAAGTATTATGTGAATTAAAGTCGCCAACAAAAATGCTTGAATCTTTATTAATATTTTGGAAAATTGTGTCCCAATGAACTTGAGAAAGCGTAAAACCTGGAGTTCGATAACATACATAGATATTAAGTGCTGGTTTTACATTATTAAAGTGTACACCGCATACTTCGACGGATGAATTGGGCGAAACAATATTATTTATTTCGGAAAACGCTAGGCATTGTCGAATTAATATAATAATACCCCCGCCTCTTGAGTGGAGTCGATCCTTTCTGAATGTTAAAAATCCTGGAAATCGAATGCAATCCTGTTCAGTAAGCCAAGACTCCGTGCATATTATGACGTCAAAGTTGGTAAGGTTTCTTTCAATATCTTGAATCCGTTGAAAAAAACTTCTTATGTTCCAATACAAGATTTTTATTGTTTTTTTGTATGTGCCCGTACTATTAGCCATTATATTGTTATTATTTATATGAGCAAAAAAATCTGAAATCTGGTTTCAATCTTCGCTTGTGCTATCTACGTTATTCGGATCATACAGTCGTTTACAAATTCTTTTAATGCGATTTCTTAAATTTTTATCAATATTTTCTTGATATATGTCAGTGAGCATGTTAGAAAGGGCTGGAATATCATACGTAAAAGTATGAGCTACGTTTATTATGTTAGACTTATCATAGGTAGCGTGTAGAAACTCTATTGTTTTGAGAAAGTCCAGCGGGTATTTATTGTCGTTTTTTTCAAAAATATCTTTGGCTTGTTCCATTTGTTTGTCAATATCTTGTAGAGATGGAGTATTTTTCGGTTTTTTATTTTTATTTTTGATAACGGAAATTTTGGGCTCTTCATCTGTGTAAGTTTCTACGTTATGCTGCTGTAGTTTTGTGGTATCGCTACTGTTAGAACTTTGTGAGTGAGATAAGGCTCGTTTGGTACGTAAAAGTGGAGGCGGTAAAAATTTTGAAGTAGTAGGAACGGGCTCTGTTTCATTACAGGCAAGAAGATTTTTGCTCGTGTCGGTTGATTTGCCTTCTTCGATTTTATTTGACAGTTGTGACATATTTTTGTTAGGTTCGGTGCAGGAAGGATTTATGGTCGATTGGGAGAATATTTCTTGATTTTTGCAAAATTTCGCAACGTGCCCTTCCTCTTTGCATAAGAAACATGTAAGTTTTTCCGTTGACAAGTAAATCCAATATACTGTATTTTGATAGTTGATTTGAAGAGTTTCTGGAAGAATGTTTACATCCTCGGGAGATAAGTACATTTGACGGCGAAAGCTTAGCACGTGTGAAAACTGTGGGTCATTAATACCTGCTCTTATAAAGGAAATTTGCGACACTGGCTTGATGTTTATTTTCGATAATTCTTCAACAATAACAAGATGAGGTATAACTGGGCAGACATTCGAAAGTATGATACGTTTTGCTTTTGAGATTAGTGGTCGTATTTCGAGAGTGTGTTTACCTATGTTTACGCTTCTGTGCGATTCAGTAAGCTTGTCCGCGGTTTGTTTACAGTCAAGGTACATACAAATTCTTCCGTGAGAAATTCTAGATACGAATCTTATGTTTTTTGGGTCAACAATTTTACCAATAGCAACAGTGTATTCTTGAATAGATATTCCTTCCACGGAATCTAAAATGATTGCTTGCTCTCTTGTAGGAAATTGCGACTGTTCTGCCATTTGAGCATAAGATACTTTAGGTTCAACATACTGTGAATTGCTAGCCATGTTTTTTTTTTTTTTTAGTAAGCGGAGGCAAGTGTTTCTTGAGCAGAAACACTTGCTCCTAGAGAAGACTCTAGTCTTTAATTGATTTATGCACTGCACTCACTAATATAATCACTGTATATACAAGTACGAAAATAGAAGGCACTCGCTATCACATTCACGTGTAAACACGTCTGAACGGTACCGAGGTTCAAGACCAACGATCAATTGAAATATTTTAAATTAGATTGAGAATTAATTTAAATCCAGATCTTTATGGTATATGAAGCCATACATATAGATCCATTGAAAAAAAATACATATATCTATTTAAACATTATTAAACTTCTTACAATTAATGAATAATTATCTTCTTAATTTAGCATTACTTTCAATACGTAGTAACTTAAGTCCCGTATCAGTGTAATCCTTGAAAACGAATCTTAGTGGTCCGAAAAATCAGGGAACATCGATGATAAATTTTTAATGGGGAAGTTAGATTAAACTTTACTAACAAAATATAGATTATTTTATTTTTATTTTTAATTTTTAATTGTATTTTACTTTGTTTCCTAGTAGCTAATTCTATTTCAGATTCTATAGGAATGATAATAAATAAGAACAATCTGTCATAATATTAGTATATTTCTATTAATATATAAAGCTTGTAAAACCTATAAATATATTTATGAATAAACAACATTCGACGTAACTACAATTTTTAATTTTCACGCAGGTTCATGGGATGTTTTAAATGTTATAGACATTTTAATTTAACACAATTTATTACGGGAAATGGAAAGCTTAATTATTTTATCGACTTCCTTTAATAAAAAATTATTGGTTGTTTTGGTCGAGGCTCTTTTGAAACATGTACACTAAGAACTAAGTATTTTAGAAATAGATATGTATTGTGATATTTAAAAATTATTCAAAATTTTTTAAAATTTATTTAAAAAGGCTTGCTAAAGCGTTGATGCTCTCTTATTTTCTAGTGTTCTGTTCTTATGCTCGATGCCTCTCTTCAAAGTAGAAGGCTTCGTGTGCTGGAAAAATCCCGTGTGCAGTACATCAAAGATCTTAAGCATGATCAGCAAGACAACCTCTCCAATGTATTCCTAGATTGACTACGGATAGATAATACAGATTTGTTTTTAGCCAACTGAAAGTTACTTCCGAAGTACTTTGAAGCATAGAATTCGAATACGAATTCTGAATTTTCCATCACGTCGGGTTTTTCAGATATTCTAATCCAAAGAAGAGAAAGACAATTTTTGGATATATTTAAGGTTCCATAAAATCACGGAAAAAATTTGTTCTGAAAACGGAAGAATCCATTTAAATGGTTTAAAATAAATTTTTAAGATTTGAGATATTTTTTTTGTTGAGATGTCGTTGATTGCAATAAAGTATTCTAGCAGTTTCAAAAAAGTTCCCAGTTCTCAGATATGCACATATAACATTTTCAAGGCTATAACCCCAGACTTTTATACACTAATTTCCTTATCCTCAAGCTCAAATAACGTTTGACGCTATAACCTTACATCCTTAAAGTATTTCTTGGTGTTTCGCGCTCGACGTATCGGCATAAAGTCCCTCGGTTGTCCGCATGTACTTTCTTATTGCGGTAGGAGCTCGTTGTCCAAGCTATCCTTCTTGCCGATCTTACCAGTGGCGAACTACCAGTAGAATGCCTGTTCATTTGCGAGGTGCATCTCCGAGGTCTGCGCTCGGAGGGAGCTCCTCTACTCTGTTTCTGCGTTATATAGCCATCACTGCTATCTTGCAGCGCTGTAACTTGTCTCCGAGGTACGCGCTGTACTCCCTTATGATTATTTGGGGAGTTCCTGCTATAAGCTCCCCCTCTGGATACGATGACGTTCCGGCAAGAGGTTCAGCATTTTTCCTAGGCCTCCCTTTTTTCTCGTAGTGTGATTGGCAGATTTGACATCTTTAGTCTCACATGGTTTGCGACTTTCGTTTTCATCAGAAATTGATTCTTTGGTCATCCTCGTCTTCTTAATAGAATGATCGGTGCTGGTAGCGTATCCGTATGTCCTACATTCGGTGTTAGTACTAATGCATGGTATAAGACTAGAGCTGCTGCTTTTATCTCGATTTCATAGCTTTCAATGCCAATTCGGTGTCGAATTACATGTGGTCCATCTCTCTTAGGATTCAATTTGACCGTGACTTTCTTGCTGACATTACTGAGGGTATGTGTGTGAACCATTACCAGGTAAGCCTGGATTATACTGAGGTCCTGGCCGTCCTAGGCGGTCTGCGTATGCTTTTCTCCGATCCTGCTCTGCTTCACGGACTCTTGCTCGCCTAAGTACTTTTCATAGGGCGGTTAACTTAGGAGTAATTTCCGGTACAAAGTTTCCTAAACTGATGATGACTCTGAGGTCTCGATGGACGCTGTCTAGATCGCGCAACTTTCGGCCAAATGTAAGATACGCTGTTGTGGAATCAGTTCAGGTGCATAGAGCGGTGTTCATCGCGTACCCGGTACTGGGAAGTTGTAGGCCAACGGCTATCATCGTCTCCATCTAGAATTGCCAACTGTACCTTTAGGTCTCTATTTTTCCTTTCGACTGAGTTGGCTTGCGAGTGATAATCTGGGGTGATTGCCTGCTCGATTCTCAGACAAAGTGCCATTTTTTTGCATCACGGGGCTTGTGAATTGAATGACGTTGTCGCTGATAAGGCGCCTTGGTACATACCTAAGCACAATTTCATATCGTAGGACGGGGGCACAGTTTTCTGCTGTGGCCAGGTTCGGCGGAAAAAGTTCCACCCAGCGGCTGGCGATGTTTTCGATTATATAAATCCATTTTTCCCCGTTTGGTTCTTCAGGAAGAGGGCTAAACAAATCAATCGACAGCACTTCAAAGCGTTGACGCATTACTGGTGTTTGAAGTAAGACCGCGGGCTTTGAATTGCTCGCTTTATATCTTTGGCACGATACACTAAATTATATATATATATATATATATATATATATATATATATATATATTTCGTATATTTATATTTTGGTATTCGAAAATATTTTCTGTGAATATTTAATTGGCGGTGGCAACTGAAATTAAAGCAAAATAATGGTCTGCGAATAGCACATTTTTAAAACGGATGCTGATATATATACATATGTTGTATATATATATATATATATATATATATATATATATATATTGTGATGCCGTGATCCGCTCTCCGAAAATCGAATTTTTATTTCGATCCCGGTGAGGTCGCGCACACACAAAAAAATTATTTTTACCTCCACTCACTTACCTCCTTTGCTGCAGAGGGGGTCCCGCCGGTCTGGGAGGGAAAGGCGTCAAATCAACAAGACAAAAAAAACACAACAACGCGAAAATCATCCTTTTTTCTTTCTCTTTATTACATAACACTGAATTACACTGTCCGGTGGTTCACAATCCATGCGCGCCTATCCTAATCCGGTCCCGCATTCGACGCGTCCCGACCGCGACCCGCGCCCCGACGCACCCACCGAACCCGGGGGAGGATGTCGAGGGATGGGAAGAGGGGGCAGGGAACACAAGGGAGAAACGGGGGAGGGAAATACACGCGGTGGATGCTCACCAGGATGCTCGCTGTCCGCTGACGTCCGTCCTGCTGTCTCTCTCTCCAGCTCACCGGATCGGCCCTTGTGGCTGCCCTTTTCGTCGGCTCGGCTTCCTCGGCTCTGCCCGTCCCTTCTCTTCTGGCTCCACTCTCTCTCTCTCTCTCTCTTATTTCTTCTCTTACTTCTTCTCACTTTCTTTCTTACTTCCTTTCTTACTTCCTTCTCTTACTTCGTCTCACTTCTTTGCGACGGCCAAAAACATGGCCGCGCAAATTCATTCCGAACAAAGAATTTATTATACACGTTAAAATTTAAATACTTATGATGGTGTTACATCTAATTTAGTGGATTTATTTTACATACATACACGGACTTAGATGTATAAACACCAAAAAAAATAATTACGAATATCATTAGAAATAATATATTAAATATATTATTTCTACAATTAGAAAATTAAAACTCGCGTATACACCGAATAAACACCGAAAACCGGGCAAAGGTCGCGACGACTACTGGAGAAGGTAGTCGTCGTAACTGCCGAAACTCGAACGAGTAGAGAGAGAACGCGATACCTAGTCTCTCTCTCTACCACTAAGTTAAGTACAGAGTATGCCGTAGAGGGGATACGCTGCGCGCGGCAAGAGAGAGCGCGTTCGATGCATTAGACCGGCGGCCGCTGCCCCCTCTAATACGCGCCGCAAACACATTACTGTACGCTCTCACTAAGCAGCCTGAGCCGCAACGAATGTAGCGAACGCGCGAATGCCAGCATATACAATGGGTGTCCGAAAACGAATGCACCCGCTGTATTTAATTAAATTAATTAAAACAAAAGATTTAATGTACGCATGATGTATAAATATATGTATATAAATATTTAAACTTGTGTACATGTATATTATTACTGTGCGCAGCACACCGGCTGCAAATAATAACGAAATATAAAATAATAATTGTTATAATTATTATTGACTATTATAATTATTATTGATTATTATAATTATTGTTGATTATTATTGTTATTATTATAATTATTATTATAATTATTATAATTCGGCGCCTCGTCCGAAATTAAACGAGCGGCGACGGAATTATACGATTATTTTATTATAAAAGGGCCTGCAAAAGGCAAAATCGGCAGTTCGCCCGGTGAACCAACTGCCCCGAAGTTGTTTCACACGAACTCCTCCCGGAGCTAAAATTCTTTCCAGAGCTCGATTTAATCCTGACTTTTTTCCTCTCCGAAATTATTAACTTGATCTCTGTTGCGAGGCGCTCCTCAAAAGACCAGCAGTTTACTTATCCTGACTAGAAATTCTCCCCTTAACTCTTGATCCTGGTTGCGAGGCGCTCCTCAAAAGACCAGCGGAGTTAAGTTTTCCTTATTCTTTTATTCCACTTAAAATCTACCTGTCTCGGTTCATTAAATCCCCGCGTGGAAAATAAAACCGAGTATTCGTGCGGTAATTAGCGCCGAATATTAGAGGCATTGCGAAAAATATCGCAAAATTAACTGTAATAAAAATATAGATCTAGCGATAAATTACTATTATTAATTATTTTTTTGTGTTTATATTAATTTGTTTCAGAATCCTGTAAATAGAGGAATTGGACTAGTTTTTTTTAGATAAATAAATTAATTTTTGTTATAGAAAAATTTATACTGTGTTGAAATAAAATTATTTTCCTGAAACCGCTGCCCGATCTTGAAAAACTTCCTCCCCTCTCAAAACTACCCTGGGAAGATACCGCGTAGGCTATTCCGAGGGGGATAGCAATGTTCTTACTTCTTCTCACTATCTCTCTTACTTCTTCTCACTATCTCTCTTACTTCTTCTCTTTCCTCCTTCTCTTACTTCTTCTCACTTTCTTTCTTACTTCCTTTCTTACTATCTCTCTTAATTCTTCTCACTATCTCTCTTATTTTCTTCTCACTTTCTTTCTTACTTCTTTTCTTTTAGGCGGCCAACGACGCACTGCTCCTCGTCTCGCTGCTCGCAGGGAAGAAGGAGGGAAAAAGGGGGGAAAGTTCGGCGGCTGCCGGCGACGACCGACCGCGGTCGTGACGTGCCGAATACGCGTTTACAAAGAATCGGTTGCCTGTAGCATTTTTCTCTCCTTTTTTTTATCTTGTACCCTATGCTCTTTCTTTAATTATTGAATTATTTTCTATCATTTATTCTAATTATTCCAAATCTATACTTATTATTTATTTATTCTTATTCTAACTTATACCTATTATTTCTAATTATCTAATGACTTAACTTATGCCTATTATTTCTAATTATCTAATTACTATATCTCGAATTTATTCCGTTTATTTATTCTTATTAACTATTTTGTGTCTGTTATTTCTAATTATTTCTATTTATTCATGTTATTTATTTATTATTAACTAATTTAATTTTGATTCAATTATATCACGTTGAACTCTTTTAACCATGGTATAAATAAATTTTTTTGACACTTACAAAAATTAATTTGTATTTTGTAGCTTGTTTAGAAAACATTCTTATTTATTAAGCTAAGATATATAAGTGTGATTTTTCGTTATTTTTTTTTTTTTTGCACTAATTATTTTATGTTGTTTAATATATAAATGCGTTAATTGCAAATTTGTTTTTAAGAACAAAAAAAATAATATGATTTTTGACTTATATGTTTACATACGTATAAATTTAAAATAAAATTGGTATTTTAAATTTGAAAATTTGTGCTTTTATAAATTAGCACAAATTGTACATACATAATTTATTCTGTGAATTTTCTTTCTGGTATTTAAAATCACAAATATGTAAAAATATGTAAATATATACATTTGTGTTACATGTGTAAAGGCGTCCAAATTTATTTAATGTATACACGAAAGTCTAACAAAATAAAGCTATATATTTTATCCAAATATTAAGATCATATTGGCACTCATTATAATTAAATTAGGCAGACAGAAATATTTCTTTTTTTTTTATATAATTAACGCACAGTATTTGATAAAGTGCGTGTTCCTTTGAGTGCTCTTGGTTCGTGTGCGAGACGAACAGGGAGGAGGGGGACCGTGCCAAGCACAAGGCGCGACGGCGCGCGCGAGCGCCTTAATGTTTGCATGTCCGCGAAATGACGCGCACGTCGTCGTTCTTCCCCGGACAAGTCGGCGCGGGCGCCTTGTGACGCCCGTCACAATATATACACATAGTTTCGGATTTGTTGATAAGGTCATTTTCTATTTTGCTATCATTTCTTTTTTTTCGATCGGTAAAAAACATAGACTACGTCACTGAAAAGACAATAGAACGTATAAAAACAAAAATATAATTTGTCATCACAAGTTAGTTTAATGTAATTTGGCGTACAACCATCTTATAAAAGAAGACGGAGAAAGAGAGAGACAGAGAGAGAGAGAGAGAGATTTTCCCACAATAGAGAAAATATAGGAAAGATATCCAAAGTGTAGGTAGTGTCAGATTAACCTGAAGAATAAAAAGGATAATACCGACTAAAAACACACTTTTAACCAAAGGTCCAGAATAAATAGTGGAAATATAATTTCAAACAACGGCTTGTCTCATGTATCAGCCGTTAAGCATACTAGATAAAAATTGCTGTTTTTATAAAATATATCATAAAGTGTTCTGAATGTATTTTAGACCATTAACTACCATAAATATGATGTACTTTATGATTTTCTATGCAATATTTCAATTTAACTCTCATATAAAAATATTAGAAATAAATTTGTTGAAGTATTTCTAATATATTTATAATAACTTTTCTTAACATTATGTTATTTATTATTAAATTTATTATAACATTGCTCTTTTATTTTTAAACTTTCGCGGTACTTCTATGCCAATCGGCGCCGCCAAACGGTAGTAAAGTCCACATTCTAGTTTAGCGCATTTAATAGAAATCATATATTAGGTTGTCAAATATCTCCCTTCCGCTTTTCTGCTCTTCATTCAACGCTTTATAAAAAGTGTTACAGTGATCGGATTTACTTCAAATATGCGCCGTTTTGTTCAATAATCTGTTTCCACCTAGACGGCAACTTCATAATACCTCTCTCGTAGAAACCCTTCTCCTTATTTGCGAAGAACTCGGACAGCCACTTTTCACAAGCCTCTTTTGAGTCCAACTTTACACCACGAAGGGCGTTCGACATGGATAGAAATAGGTGGTAATCACTTGACGCTAGGCCCGAGCTATATGGTGGATGCGATGAAACCTCCCATCCGAACTCCCATAGCTTCTGACGAGTCATCAACGAAGTGTATGATCTGGCGTTGTCCTGGTGGAGTACTACACCCTTTATCGATTCGGTTTATCGATTCGGGCAAATGTTTTATTTTTAGATTGGTAGTACTGACAGAATTATCGGTGCCATATTTCACGCAATTATCTGTATTTGTCATATAGTTACGCTTGTGTTTAGTGAACAAAGAAAATTTGTCTCTTCGGGTTTTATAATGTCTGAAATTATTCAACAAAGAAGTAGCATTTTGTGCGCTAAATAAAATATCAGTCGCTGAAACGTACAGAATGTTGTAGAAGGCCTTTGATGAGAAGTCAGTGTCAAAAGCAAGTATTTTTGATTGGCACAAATTGTTCAAAGTCGAGAACGCATTGAAGACGAACCACATCAAGGACAACCAAGAACATCTATTGATGGAATACACGTCGACAAAATCATAGAACTGGTTCTGCAAAATCATGGATTGACTACTAGAACGATTACTAATATTGTTGGGTCAGTCGACACCATTTTGGAAGACATTTTGTGCCTGAAAAGAGTGGAATCTCGATCGGTGCCAAAAACACTCAATGTTTTAAAAAAACCGCGTCGCATGGAGGTCTATGAAACGATGCTTGTGGACTATTAGGACAAGATGGAACGCATAATAACTGGAAATAAGACTTGAGTTTACGTTTACGATCCAGAAACAACCGATCAATCGAACGAATATTGTGCAAAAGGAGCGTGGTGACCAAAAAAACTCACGCCAAAGTCGCACAAAAATCAAGATTATGCTTACTGTTTTCTTCGATTATCGTGGTGTGGGGCATTATTAAGTCCTTCCATCTGGCCAAAGTGTTAACAAAGTATACTTTTTCAGTGTTATGCGCTGTTTGCAAGAAGCTATTTGTTTCAAAAGTACAGATGAATGGAAAGACAACTCTTGATTTCTGGATCACAATCATGCACCAGCTCACACTGCATTGATTTTACGTAAACGTGTCAAAAATGCAACCAATATCCTTCCGCAACAACTTTTACTAAATCATTTGATTTAGTAACTTCTGACTGTTCAAAAAAACTCAAAAGACCACATCGGGGACACGATTTTGATTCGATTGAAGAAATCAAAGCCTAATCGAAGAAGGAACTGATGGCCATTCCGAAATACGAATATAAAAAATATTTTAACAATTGGAAAAAGCATTGGCATAGTTGCTTTGCATCCGGGAGGGGATTATTCTGAGGAGGTTAAATAATTAGATTTAGAAGAATAAATAAAGATTTTAAAAGTTATAAATAAAGTCTTACTCATATTTTTACACAGTATCATATGTATTATGCAGCGACACCATATAAGGTTCGTAGTTGAATGGCAATTAGAAAAAAGATAGCTATGGAAGATAGCTATGAATGATGGCTATAAAAGATAGCGAGTGGGAAAAAATAGGGAGGGTAAAGAGAGGAGACAGTTAAATGCGTTGAATGAGTGCCTGAGACGAGGTGGAGCATAGCTTGTTAAAGCATCATCATGTGTAAGACTCCATACAGATACCTAGATATAACAATCTCCTGCGTTTTCACTCGATCTCTCTCTCTCTCTCTCTCTCTCTCTCTCTCTCTCTCTCTCTCTCTATGATATGTATAAATATCTTAGAACAATACAGCGGAATCTATTAGGCAGAAATGAACTATTTAGCTTCGGTCAATCTTTTTCATATAAAGTCAGCAAAGCTTCCTGTCGTTCTCTCCACTCTTCATAATATTACCTATATGCTCGACTATAATATATAAGGGCATATAAAAACACATATAATGCGTGAAGTACTATATATAATTCAATAAAACTGATAGAAAAATATATAAATATAATAATTCTTGATCGCAATATAATATTTAGTGTATGCTTAACCAGTTACATATAGTTTAAAATAAAGAAAATGACTGTCTAAGTTACAATACTACAGTGCATTTTAGATTATGTGGAATTGCTCAATATTCAAAAAATTATGTTTGTAAAAAATATTTATAGAAATTAAATATATATTTTTTAAAATAAACAATCGAATCACTTAAAAAAATTGCGGAATTCCGAGCGTGGAGATGAGGCGACCCCCTGACTCCATGTCCATATGCCTATCACACAAGGATGCTTTAAAATGCTATGACTTGCCTCCATGCACATACGTATTTAATACATTTAACTTTCCAGTCTCTTTTCCTCCCTACTCATTCATTAACTATCCTTGATAGTCGTCTTTATAACACAATGTCATCGCCTTGCAGCGAATTTGAACATTACCGCCTACTATGTAATTTGATACACTTTCACTGAGCTTCCTCTCCTTCTCCCTACCCAGCACAGCATTTTCAATAGAAACCAAAACCAAGGATGAGGGGAGATGAGTAACCCGAACGTTGTGCGTGCGCATGCCTTTAAAGCATTCGCTTGTCTCTGCACTCACAAAAAGCCAAACGCCAAATATTATCTTTGTGAGATCAAAAGATTAGCACGGCAACACAGTTGAGAACCCTTGTAGTCGAAGAAAAAAACTCCCCAAGCACCGCGCAACACACGCCCGCGCTCCAAACCTCAGTTCAGCTCGCACATATACGAGAGTGACCCCAGAAGTACATTGGCCTGAACTAGAGGTGGCGGTAGCTGCTCAGAAAATATCACTGACTTAGAAACTACAGAATCTATAAAGCATATGTCTCAAGGTTGAAGACGCCATGATGATTAGTATTTGACAGCCATCAATAGTGAACGTTTTCAGTGAATTTGTAAACGTGCTGCCAAGACGAGCATCGCAGTGATCGATCAAACGAGGTGACGACTCCAGAAATGTTGAAGAAAATCCACAAAGCGGTACTGGATGATCGTCGGCTGAAAATGCGCGAGGTAGCAGACACGGTAGGCATTTCAAAAAGTGCGGTATATCGTTTCATTTAATATATATTAAATGAAAAGTTGGAAATAACAAAGCTGTACGGAAAATGGGTGCCGCGTTTGCTCACAATGGAACAAAAATAGCGTCGTGAAGATGTTTCAGTTGAGTGTTTGTCAATGTTTCGCAAAAATAAAGCCAAATTTTTGCGTTATTTCATAACCATGGATGGAAAATGAAGTCTACCACTTCACACCCGAAACAAAATAACAATTAAAACAATGGACCCGAAAACAATTAACAATGAAAAAGAGAACCGGCTCCAAAGAAGGCAAGGACCGTTCCATCTGCAATAAGGTTATGGCGTCGATTTTTTGGGATGTGTGTGGGATAATTTTCATTGACTATCTTGAAAAAGGAAAAACTATTAACGGCGAGTATTATGCGAACTTATTGCAAAGTTTGAGCGAAAAAATCAAGCGAAAACGGCAGCATTTGGCTAAGAAGAAAGTGCTGTTCCATCAAGACAATGCACTAGTTCACACATCCGTTTTTGCAATCGCCAAAATTAATGAATTAAAGATTGAATTACTACCTCATGCGCCCTATTCACTAGATTTAGCTCCCTCGGATTATTTTCTGTTCCCAGACTTGAAAAATGGCTCGCTGGTCCAAGATTTTCCAACAATGAAGAGGTGATGCCGGCAGTTAATGGCTATTATGAGGAGCTTGGCAATTCTTATTATGAAAAAGGTATCGAACTTATTGAACATTGCCCGAAAAAGTGTATAGAGCTGAAGGGAGATTATGCTGAAAAAGAAATATATTTTTTTCCAAAATTTTTGAGTTTTATTTGTTGGGCCAGGTACTTCTGGACCACCGTCATAACTATTAGGAGTGTGAATAAGTCTTTCCCGTTTTTTGTAAGAGATGGCGCCACCAATACTGTGCGAGTATTCAATGGTTGCATATGTCATAATCAAAGCTTATTCATATGTCAACAATTCCATACTAACACATTAGTTAAAATTTTTTCGCATCATAAATTTTTGATATCGTGAAAATGTCGAAATTTGAGCCGAGTCGACGTCATTTGCGGGAAGTTTCACTTTATTGGTTCAATTTGAAGAAATCTGCTGCCGAGACGCATCGATTGCTTCAGGAGGCTTATGGAGAAGGTTGTGTCGATGATTCAAGTGTTCGTGGATGGTTTCGACGCTTCAAAAGCGGTGATTTCGACGTGGAAGACAAGGAGCGTTCCGGGCGGCCGCAAATCTTTGAAGATCGAGAATTGGCGACTTTACTTGATGAAGATTCTTGTCAAACGCAAGAAGAACTTGCTGAAGCATTGGGAGTTGACCGAACAACCATTTCCAAGCGTTTGAAAGCCATGGGAATGATCCAAAAGCAAGGAAATTGGGTGCCGTACGAACTGAAGCTGAGAGACGTCGAACGGCGTTTTTTCACTTGCGAACAGCTGCTTCAGCGACATAAAAGAAAGGGTTTTCTGCATCGTATCGTGACTGGCGATGAAAAGTGGATACGTTACGATAATCCGAAGCGAAGAAAATCATGGGGACTACCCGGCCATGCATCATCATCGACGGCCAAGCCAAATATTCATGGCGCCAAGCTCATGCTCTGTATATGGTGGGACCAGCTAGGTGTGGTTTACTATGAGCTTCTGAAACCGAATGAAAGTATCACAGGCGAGGTCTATCGACGACAATTGATGCGTTTGAGCCGCGCACTGCGAGAAAAACGGCCACAATACTCCGACAGGCACGACAAAGTTATTTTGCAACATGACAATGCTCGCCCACATGTTGCACCGCCGGTGAAAACATACTTAGAAACGCTCAAATGGGAAGTCCTACCCCACCCGCCGTATAGTCCAGACGTTGCTCCGTCTGATTACCATCTCTTCAGATCGATGACACATGGCCTGGCTGACCAGCACTTCCATTCCTACGAGGAAGCCAAAAAATGGGTGGATGTCTGCATAGAGGCCAAACCGGTCGAATTTTTTCGCAACGGGATTCGTATGTTGCCAGAAAGATGGGAAAAAGTTGTAGCTAGCGATGACCAATACTTTCAATAATTCATTTGTAACCATATTTTCACAATAAAGGCTCAAAATTTGAAAAAAAACGGGAAAGACTTATTCACATACCTGATATATTTTTTGTAGTTTTATCACCGTTACCCGTATGCAGTGTAGCAATTTTTTCTGCCATACTTTTTTTGTTTTTTTTTTGCACTCTTCGCTCAGTTTTCGGCTCGGTTTTATTTTACTAAGGTAAGAACATTGAAAATACCACTTTTCTAAAAGTATATCGTCACTCATTAATAAATGTTTTAAAAAAGATCTGTATATTTTATAATACAGCTATCAGGCTATTTCAATAATATTGTAATACGTTTCCCATTTTTCATATTAATTTTATTTATTTGTAACAATAATTTTTTCAATAAAACAAGGTAATCTACTATTATAAAATTTCCTTTGTTGAAAAAGATAAAATGAAATGATTTCTTTGTTAAAACAATTACAATTTCTTTGAATAATTTTGATAATAATAACTATCTCTATAAATATACATATGTATATATATATATATATATATATATATATATATATATTCTAACGGGGAGGATTCTATTAGGCAAACTCCAGTTCGAATATCGACGCACGACCGCTCCCGTACGGCCCGCGCACAATCCACGTCGATCCTTGTTCTCGCCGTACGGGAAATATGCACCCGTCGGCGGTGGAGTCTCGACGCACCATGAAGCGCCGGCCCGTTACAAAAATCGACTCGCCAATACGCGAGCCTACTCACGTGTCTCATGCGCGGTGCTCTGACAACGCGCAACACGTCCTCAGCAAGGCGGCTCATTCCCCAAGGAGGTCCGCAGCCAGCTCAGATCGCACGGCGGAATGACTTCGCCGTGCCCGCGGAGGCGGGTGGATCCTACACGCGATATTAACGCGATGCGGGAAAAACAGGGAAGGTGGAGATAAACTACGAGGAAGAACAAAAAAAAAACGCGAACGTGCTTTTAAGTTACAAAGTTTATTTCCAGCGCGACAAACTACCGGATGACAAATTAAGAGACGCAAGACTCGCGCGCTTGCGGTAACGACCGCGAAATCCCCCAGGCCGCAATAGGCGAGCACGCTCTCTCACTCACTCTCTCTCTCTCTCTCTCTCTCTCTCTCTCTCTCTCTCTCTCTCTCTCTCTCTCTCTCTCTCTCTTTCACACACACGCTCTCGTTCGCTCGCCGGCGGAGCGCCCCGCAAAGGGGCTTTCTCGTGGACTAACCTTTTCGTACCCACAGCGGGGTGTCCCCCAGGAGTATGGACATAGGCAGCAGGGCGGCACACGCGAACACTCGTGAGCAGCAGACGGCAGCGATCCGCCTACACCGTCTGCGCAGATTCGATACGGACGCGTGCATTAGCGCGGTACGCTGTGACGCGCGGCAGGCGCTGGCTGACGTGGGCGCACGTGGTTCCCATATTATCGCACGAGACAAACTGCCTCTACTACCTGCCTCTCCGCGACGAATCTTTGCTCCCCCCTCTCCCCGCTCTGCTCTCCTCCGCCGGCCGGCCGCCGCGTCGAGGTCGTGCGGTGTTTACATCGATACACGCGTCACGGCTAGCGAGTCGCATTTCGGATGCGGCCTCGTGACAATATATATATATATATATATATATATATATATATATATATGTCATATCATATCATATCATATCATATCATATCATATCATACTAAGTTCTAAAGACAAAGCGTGTTTTTGTTTGTACACAATAACCGAAAAAACTACTGAACCGATTGTTCTGAAATTTGACATATAGATTCTATATTATTTTGGGAAGGACATAGGCTATGTTTTTTCTTGAAAATCATTTTACTTTTAACAATAAATTAAGTTAACAGTTTTAGTCGTTAGTTTCACCAGCGAACACTAGGTGGCGTCTTGAATCACGAACATCAACTCAATGTGGTCTGCTTAAAGTATTAATACCAGGCCAGCTCAAGTGAATGTTCATGTCCAACTTTAGAATTCGAATCCTAAAGAAGGTGTGACGTTAGTCGGTATTACCTTTTTTGTTCTTCAGGTTAATCTGACACTACTGTCACACCTTATGGATATCATTTAATTTTTGTAAATGTTATTTTCTCTTACGTGGGAAAATCTCTCTCTCTCTCTCTCTCTCTCTCTCTCTCTCTCTCTCTCTCTCTCTCTCTCTCTCTCTCCGTCTTTCTTTCTCCTTCTCTTATAAAATAGTTCTGTATGTCAAATCATACTCAATATAGTTTGTGACGACCAATTATATTTTTATTTTTATACATTCTATTAACTTCAGAATTGTGACAAGAGACTATGTTTTTTTTTAGTTTGAACAAACGAAATGATGGCAAAATAGGATTCTTTACCAACAACCTCGAAACTATGTATATATAAATAAAATATATCGTCACTTCTGCATAGAAAGGCAATATCCATCGCCTATTTAAAAAATATACTATGCATATACCAACATTTTACTTGAATTTCCGTCAACAGCATTACGAAAATATTCACGGTATTTAATTGGAAAAACGAAAATATAAAAAGCATATATATATATATATATATATATATATATATATATATATTGTATGTATATTATATTGTACATGTTATATATACATATTTTAAATACGGTTTCTACTGAGTAATATTGTACTGGCATGTACGGGCGGTTGATTACGATATTCCGTTGCCTTAAGACGATTTCTATACGCAGTTGTGTGTTCGGATGATAGAATGGGATGTCCAGGTGTCTCTGAACGATTTCAAAAAGGGAATATTGTATTTAGTTGATGGAAAACGAGATCCAGGTATGAGGAAATCAATTTCTATGGAAAGATTAGTGTTGGGACAGTAAAATACGATATCTAGGTCTTTCCGAACGACTTCTACGGGAAGTATTGTGTTTAGTCGTTAGAAAGCGATGCTAGCTTTCTCGGGCTGACTTCTACTGGGACTATCGTGTTTAGTTGGTAGGAAACGATGTTTAGTTATGTCGGGACAACTTCTAGGGGGAGTTTTATGTTTGGATCATAGAATGCGATTTCCAGGTGTTTTGGAACGACTTCTACGGGGAATTTCGTGTTCGGGCTGTAGAACACGATGTCCAGGTATAACGGGACGATTTCTACGTTGAGTATCGTGCTGAGTTGATAGGAAACGATGTTCAGGTATGTCGGGACAACTTCTAGGGGGAGTTTCATGTTCGGATCGTAGAATGCGATTTCCAGGTGTTTTGGAACGACTTCTACGGGGAATTTCGTGTTCGGGCGGTAGAACACGATGTCCAGGTATGACGGGACGATTTCTACGTTGAGTATCGTGCTTTGTTGATAGGAAACGATGTTCAGGTACGTTGAGACAACTTCTACGGTGTGTTTCGGGTTTGGATGATAGAATGTGATTTCCAGGTGTTTTTGAACGAGTTCTACGTGGAATTTCAGGTATAGTTGATAGGAAACAAAGTCCAGGTATGTCAGTACGACTTCTATGAAGAGATTCGTATCTTATCATTTGAACACGCATACTCCCAGTAAGAGTCGTCCCGGGATACCTGGACATTGTATTTTACCTCCCCAACACAAAACTCTATATAGCAGACGACCCGAGAAATTTCCTATAGCCCGAACATGATACTCTCCGAAAACGTCGTCAAGAGAGACTTGGACATCTTGTTCAACCCCTTGAACTCGAAAGTACAATTTTCTTCATCCAAGCCAAATATATATATATAGTATAAAATGGTCGGCAAAATATTAATTTTTTGAAGTGGATGCTACATTGAAGCAGCTTTTTATACAGAAGCAACGATAGGTAAATTACGGTCAATTATTTATAGAAATATAGATTTGTATATATAAGAGTACTTTTTACTTAGATATTATTGAATTGTTTATGAAATCGGTTAAACTATTATCTCGGGCGAAGCCGACACTGGGGATGCTAGTATATATATATATATATATATATATATATATATATATATATATATATAGGGATAGTGTTCAGTCCATTTTTCTTAAAACATATTTTTTATACAGATGAAGTATGTATATATATAGTATATTCCAAAAGTTTTAAAACTGGGGTACAAAAGACGCTCGCAAGTAATAAATCTATAAAATTTTTTCAACAAACTTTTTATTCAAAATAATTTCCATGAAAAGTAATACATAAATTGACACGACCTTTGAAATTCTCCATGCCTTTAAAAAACTCCTCTCGAGAAAAAGTCTTTCCACAAACAACTCAGATCTAACGCGCGCAATTCTTTTACACAAGCAATCAAACACTTGTTGGTAGAATACAGCATTCACAGTAATACCTTGAAGCGTAAATTCTTTGTCAATAATACCTTTAGAATGAAAAACAATAATAAACATGTTCTTAACTCATAATTTATAAAGACAACAATTTTTTGGTCGTGGCAAGTATCGCCAACCCTCTCAGCACTTTGACGTTTCATTGAAAGTTCATAGGCAAACCATCCACTTACTTCATCCATAATCATAAATTCAAGAAAATTTGACTGTACTTCAATCCTTTTCAGCAAGTTGCATGCATGAGAAACTCATTGCTCTCGCTGTTCGGCAGTTAGCTTGCGTGGAACGAAACGGACACACACGTTTTTTTCAAGTCGTTCGTTATTGCGATATTTTTAGCTTAACTATTTATACGCATGTACATGCCGTAGTTAGCCATGTTTTTCAAGCGAATGCCGACGAGTCAGACGATCAATGCGCATTTGTGACTGTTCATGCATTGTAATTATAAGTGTTATAGTTATGTTAGGTTTGACATTATAAAGACAGATGCAAAGATCAAAATGTCTCATTGATTAAGCTCAAATATAACAGTTATAATACGTTGATCGGTGGATTTTGGTATTCCAGCAAGTTCTTCAAGCAACTAGAGTTACGGTTATCCTTTCACATAACTATGACTTTGTCGATATTATTGTCACGCTTCGTGGCGCAGGGATACCCACTAGTTTCATCGTATTCAAACGACTCTCAACTTATCGGAAAGAGGTTATACCACGAAAAATTACAGTACGAGACATAACACATTCACCATAAGCCATTTTAAACATTTACTTCGTTTCCGTTGCACTTTTACCAACATTAAAGCAACGTTTAATTGCAACACGTTGTTTGATATTTTTATTCGTCTTAAACAATGACGGCGACCACTTTCATATTTCCACGCAAACTGCTACTAAACAGCTGTAAGTAGTCCGATGAACTTGAAACTTCGTATAGAGGTAGAGGAAAGTTGTAATAACTAGTGACCCAAGTTTCATGAAGATGGCACAAGTAGTATGGATTTTATACCTGTAGTCTTACAACTTCTGGGACACATTCTACATATAGAAATAGGGTGAGAGAATTCATCGGAACTTTGTTCGAAAACTTTAAACGAACAACCAAGTCATGTATGAACTTCATTTCTTTTCACACTCCTCCTTTTAGAAAAGTGTATTTTGAATTTTCCTGATGCTTTTAATAATAAACAAAAAATTAAAGTATGCGAGAGAGAGAGAGAAATATGTTAAAGATTCTCCGGAGTTCGAACGCAGTTTTGTTTGGAAAATCTGACGTTTAGCTTTAGAAACCCGGAGTAGCGTCCTTTACGCAAGTTTAAAACTTGACACACGTTTTCATTACGCGGTTCGCCTTGAAATTTCTGTAAAAACTAGCATAACTTGACGTTTGAAATTATAGTGTATGGAAGATAGTGAGGAGTGGAAATTCTGCTAAAACCGTGTCAAATTACACGGCAGGACTTCTGGACTGAATTGTCCGAAAGGCGGCGAAACCCTGTGAAGTTGCTTGTTCAAATGCATATATTTGAAGAAAAGGGAGTGGGGGTATGCAGTGAACGTGGGAGCAAAAAAACTGTTAAGAATTATGAAAGAAATATTTGTTAGGAAAAAAACAATAAGTGGAATGAAAGCTTTATCTACATGCTCTAAATGATATTATTTATATTTTTTTAAAGAATTAAAATGAAGTGTAATGGTTGCACAGAATTTTAAGTTTAGATCTTGACAATTAAAATCATTTATCTCTTCTTATTAACATAAACTGAAAATTTGTATCGATTTATAATTGAAACATCAATTGATTAAGTTTTTACATGCATATTCGTAAACATACGTGATGTTACAAATATAAAAAAATATAATTATATCTTACATATGAAAACTAATATTTGTGATTGAGTTTGATTTACTCGATTTAGGTCTAGCACAAGTTCTACAAACTATACATCTTTTAGGCATTGTTATGGCTAAGATTATAAATACACAACAATTTCCAGTACATGTATAGTATTATAGAAGATATAGATAGAAGGAATGAAAACTCCGTTAAAATCGTCTCAAATTACACGACAGGATTTCGGGACAGAATAGGCCGCAAGACGGTGACACCATGTGAGGTTGCTCGTTCAAATGCATGCATTTGAAGAAAAAAGAGTGGGAAGAGAGGGGAAAATTAAATCTCTGTTTCTCTATTTTTGCTTCTTTTCTTCCACTTATTCGCTTTGGTATTTTCTTTCTCCTTCTGTTGCACACAGCATCATCGAGGGATTTACTAGACAGCGACGTCTACCGGAAAGATCTGAACTACCATCTCCGGCCAATTTTTGATAAGCTTTTCCCGTGTAAAGCGAGCGGAGTTTCCACTCTTCTCTACCCACTACTATAATATAAGCTGAGCTCGCTCACGGCCTGACCTAGCCTAACCTGACAATATATGCGCACCTCGCTACTCGTTACTCGCTAGTCGCTGGTAGCAAAGCAATGGCAATATTAGCAATGTTAGTTGTTATTTGCCAGTCAATTTAAGAAAAGGAATGTTGTTATGTCTCTTTTATTCACTGTACAAAAAGCCGTATAAATTTAAATGAATTAATTTTATACATACATTTTTTAAAATTTCATATATAAGCATCATCTACTTCGAATAGTGTCATTTGTAAAAGCGTAATTTTGTTTTGAAGCATAAAACAGGACTACACTTAAAATGTCTGGACCAATGGTTTTGTGTCAATTATGGATGGGTGGAGTAAGTAGTTTTTATATTAATTATTCTGTAATATAATTTTTTAAATCTAAATTTAAGGTTAGGAAAAGGTAGTTTTTTAATATAAGAAACAATATACGTTCTAACCGCAAAGAGAAACTATTTTTGATCCGCAAATAAGTTGAAAAATGCCAAGATTTTATTCCAAACATTTTATCAGAAAAATTAATTTTCTACTAGAGGTGTACAAGTAGTAATCCTTACATTTTCAGCTTGAACCGTATATGACAGAAAGTTTTATTATGAATGCATTTCATAAAATGAGCGAACAGCCACAAACTGTTAAAGTTATGAGAAATCGGTACACTGGAGAACCAGCTGGTTATTGTTTTGTTCATTTTCCAACTGATGAAATGGCACTTGATGCTATGCATAAATTAAATGGAAAAATAATTCCAGGATCAAGTCCTGTAAGTTTTGTAAACATGAGAAGAATGGTTAATTATAGTTGCTTTATATTATTTTGTGTAAATTAATTTATTATCTACAATTTTATAAAATTTTTTTAAAAATATATTAAAACAATTTATCATATTGTCAAAAAAATTAAATTGATATAAACATAAATGTTTATGTTTATGAATTATTTTATTAAAAATAATTAAAAGAAATGAATGTCACTCTAAATGTACTGTAACAAGTCTTGTAAAAAGTAATAGTAATTAAAATAGAATATCTAATATCTTTATTTTTTGTTCTTAGCAAGTAAGATTTCGATTAAATCATGCCAGCACTACAGGGAAACCAGCAGCTGAGAGGGAATACAGTATTTGGGTTGGAGACCTTTCTACAGATGTTGATGACTATTCATTATACAGAACATTTGCTGCAAAATATAATTCTATTAGGACAGCTAAAGTAATATTAGACAGTTCAGGTTTTAGTAAGGGATATGGTTTTGTTAGATTTGCAAATGAAGAAGAACAGAAAGACAGTTTAATCACAATGAATGGTTATAGAGGTCTTGGAACAAGATCATTGAAAATTTGCAATGCAGTGCCACGTCCTTGGAACAAAGTGTCAGAGTAAGATAATTTTAATTTTTATGTACTAATTTGGAAAGGTATTGATTTCAGAACATTTTAAATAGGAAAGTACTTATATTTATTATTCAAAATATTATCTTCATTTTCGATTATTCATTATTAATATGGAGTTCTATAATAGATCTGAAAGATAATAAGCACAAATTTCAAATTTATCTAGATATGTCCAATTATAAAAAAGTTTTCATTTAGTTATCTGCAAAATGCAGATAATGAAAATGCAATAACTTAGGATATTTTTGTGTATTCTTTGACAACAAGCTATTTTCAAATTTTATATTGTATTATTTTCTAATATAAAATTTTCTAAAATTGGTACAATTTGCGTAGTTATATACTTTTGTAATTAAAAAATAATTTTATTCTACAGTTCCACTTCAGCTCCATCATCCGATTATTCATCAGGCATGTCTTCGGATAGTTATAATTACTATGACTCCTCTTCGTATTGGAACAGTTATAGTGCCTGGCAACAAGGTTATTATGAAAGCGAACCAACCTCAGAAGGATATAGCAATTATGTTTCTGATCGTAAGCCTGAAGAAGATGAATTAGAACTTATCGGTATGTACCGAGTATTTATTATTAAACTGTACAATATTTTTCTGACATTGTTTTTGCAGATTTCAATCTGATTTTTAAATATATGAAGTACAGTAAATATTAGATAAAATAATACGAATTATAGAATAACGCTTATGTACACTATAATTCGTTTAAAAATCATCATCTGTCCCTTCCAATTGTTAATCTTGTTTTATTTCAAATAATTCTTTACTTTTTAATATTCAAGTAAATCTGTAATCAATAATTAAATTTAGAATTACTATTTTTATTTTCATTTTTTTAGAGCATTCAATTCCAGTAGATGTCGATAAATTGAACAGAGATATTATTGAACAAGATTACAATCTGTGGGATGCTTTGGAAAGTTCGAAATGGATTCCTTGTGATACTCTAGAATTATGCTACTGATATTTGGACATCGTGGAAACGTAAACTTATTAATAATATGCATTAATTTAAGAAAATTTAAAGAAAAATACTCTATAAAGGAGAAATTAAAGACGAAAAATAAGCAATTTATAACCTTATATGTATTGAGCTTAAAATATTTTTCGCCTTTTCATTTATCAAAGCATAATAGCTGCTATACAAAAAAAATTTGTTTTGAACTTCGCTACTTATTTCATTATTGTTATCGTCAGTCTCTACGTGTTATAATATACAATTCCCTGATGATTGATATTTACTTCCAGCTTCTTTCATTTCTCCATTACATGATATTTGCCATAAATGTATTCATAATACATACCTACACTATAATAAGAGTTTGTACAATACAAATACAAAATAATACTGCAAAATGTCGATTTAAAATTATAAATTATTATAATATAATGATATTTTAATATAATATATAACTATATTAAGTAATTTTTTAAAATTCCAAGGATAATATGGTATCAAATAAAGAACTTGTTTAAATAACAAACAATTTATTTTTTTTTTCACACAATATCATTTCGTAATTTGCAGTAAAATTATATAAATATAAATAAATATTTATATTTATATATTGAATTATATAGTCTTTAGTTTCAATGGAATGCAAAATTTGCAAAATGTACATCCTGGAAGAGGTAAATAATTGATGGAGTCTTTGGCTAAGATTATGCGAAGCCCATCAGGTTATTGTAAGAACACAGTTTCTTTGTACATATATGATAATTCTTTTTCAAATAGAGCTACAATTTAACGTTTCTACCTAATCAGCAGAAAAATTGCGGCATAAAAATTTTCCTAACAAAATCAATCGTTACGAAGAGTTTTAAACTAGTAAAAGTTTACATTTAAAAAATTCCTATAAAAATTGAAACTAGTTATCAAGTTACAAATTAACTTATCTTATTAATTATAAACATCACTTAATGTTAGTTTAAATTATATAAATAATTTTATTATATTTATGTAAACACAATTTTCTTATATTAAAAAATGTAATTGTAACGACTATTTGTTAAAAAAAATTTTTACTTCGAGTGACATACTCTTATATTAAAAAATTTTTCGGCGCAAACCAAGCGAGATTGAAGTTAAAAATGTCTTTTATGGCAGTTATAACTTGACAGTAGCCTTAATAGGAAAAAAATTTGCATTTGACAGTTGAAAAAACTAAGCATTTTAATAATTTGTGGCACTCTACTTAACGGTAAAATTCGAGAAAAAAATGTAATAACTTACGCACAATAAGGCGCTATTGTTACCTTGACTAAAAAAAGCTTAATCAAGGTAAAAATTAATGACTTCTGTACATACAGAGCTTATTACGAGCTCACGTCACGTATAAAACTTTAATCTACGTGATCTTGGAATATAAGTTTTACATATCCAGGTGAACCTTCTAATGGTACTGCACAGAAAGGACAAATGGCAATATAACCATTTGTACCATGTGGTATTGCAACTTTTTCCCAATATCTGCAAAAAAATAAAAATATCACTGACACTATCTCAACGTACATTAAATAATTAAATAATAACATTTAATCGTTATTTAATTTTAGATAAATCATTATTAAAATACAATATTTTTTATAGAAGTAAAAGAATGATACATACTTTACAGTTTTTTCAGTACCCATGTGTCCGCATGGACTAAATGCATATGTCGGTGGACCACTATCAACATAAAATGCAGGTTCAATACCCATACAAAGTTTAACAATTGGACCTGCTACTAAGCACATTGGACATCTCCTTGTTGCTTTGTCCTTTTCTTGACCCCAATCGTGATGCCCTTGAACATGGCCACACTTGAGGTAAACATAAGGTTGCTGTTGAGCAGATTCAGAAGCAGCTTTTCGTGGTATAACAAGCGTGTTTAGACCTACAGGACATTGTGGTCGTCCTGCATTTATAGCGTCTACCAATTCTTCTAAATCATGCTTGGTCTGCATAAAATTAAGTATGTTTATTAGTTAGTTGACTTTATAAAAATTAAGTATTATTTTAGATGAATTTGATTAAACATATCTACTAAAAATATAATTTTAAATAAAATTTAATAAATATCTTAATAATTAAATTTTTGGAATTGTATTAAATATTTAATTCAATTTTTTTTTAAAATTAAATAATAAAAATTGTTTATTCTTGTCAAATTGTTTATGATTCTTCAAACCCATATTACATTCATACATTATAAATATGTTTAAATTTGATCATACAAATGGTTAAGATACAATTTCATAAATCAATAATTTTCTTGTTCTGTTTTTTCAATTAATCTTTTACCGAACTATTAAAGTCAACTTTCTTGACAAATCAATTAATTGTTTTTGTTTTATTCTATATAGTATTAAAGTTTCAAGAAAATTCCTCAAACAGTATAAAGATGAGAATTTTTTGAATTTTTTTTTAATAGTACTTATTTTTTATTAAAATATTAAAAATATTCTCCTTTTCATAGAATATGAAATTTTTTTTTCAAACTTTATAGAATTATCGAATAGACATACGTGAAGGGAATGATGAACTAAAATTCGTAAATTCGTAATAACAACTTAATATCTGCATATAATATTATTTAAAATAGAGCATTTTTGTTCAATCAGAAAATTTCATTCCAAGTGCCTCTATAATGTATGGGATCTATTTTTCAAGATAAGAAAACTGCTGTTGCTAACAAATTCAATGCTTACCGGTTTTTCATAAGTGTAATTAATTTATTATTAATATTGATGTAAGTTTATACATAACTGCATGTGCACTCAATTGTGACACTA
The DNA here is from genome assembly GCA_018907035.1 of Sycobia sp. Sy_11. Classification (NCBI taxonomy): domain Eukaryota; kingdom Metazoa; phylum Arthropoda; class Insecta; order Hymenoptera; family Epichrysomallidae; genus Sycobia; species Sycobia sp. Sy_11. The sequence goes on from JACCIC010000036.1 coordinate 2,522,835, forward strand.
CTGATAATATATACATAAGAATGCCTCAACACTAATAACTTTTCAAAAAAATTTTAAATTATTTGAATTTTCAGAAAATCAGTAATTTAATTTATATGTGAAACAAGTCCTTTGAATTCTATGTATACAAATAATCTTACATTTATAAAATAAAAACAAACCAATAAATATTTTTATTGGTCTTACAATCTTTAACGTATTAAAATAATGCGGTAAAATAATTATTATGATAACAATCAGGCTACCTTTGTTTTTAACCACCCCCATAGAATCTGAAATATAAAACCTAGAATATTCAAACCTAAATGAATTTTGTTGATAAAGTACAATCAGATTGCCCCTTCACCAAAAATTGCTTTCCCCATCACGTTCACCCTTTCAAACTACTTTGGATCCTTTTAAAGACTGAAATAAAAATCTATTAATGAAATTCGAAATTCGCGTATCCCTCTAATTATATCGATTACCCTTTTTTTGTTTCTTTCAATTATTAAAGAATGATAAATATTAATTTATATAAATATCTAATTTATTGTACTCTCAATAAATTTACATTATTTTGATTCTTTAAAATGAAATACTTTTAAAATTCTCCTTCTTCTATTTATTTTTATACCTTGTTCCAATATATCCACATTTTCGAAAGCAAAAGAATGCAGAAAACAATATTCTTTTAATGACAATATAATATTTTAGTTTTGTACACTATATTGATGTTCATAAATTTTCTTTTTCAAATATTTTACTATCTGACTAATATAGCATTGAATACAATCATTAGAAAAAAGAAAACAATGTAGATCTAAATAGAAAAGATATGGGTATTTATAATTTTATTCTCAAAATGTTTTATACTCGAAACGTTCAACGTTAAAGAGAGGAAAAGCAATTTTTGATGAAGGACAGTCAGATTGTAATGTACCAAGAAAATTCATTTAAGTTTCAATATTCTACAAGGGTGATTATAAACAAAGACAGTTTGACTGTCATCATACGATTATAATTTTATTATTTTAGATCGTTTAAAAGACTGTAGGGCCAATACAAATATTAATTAGTTTGATTTATATCAGTTGATGAAAGTAACATTAATTAGTAAAAAATAAAAACATTAAAGAACATTAAGAACAATTACAAATGGGAAATAATCGATATATGTTGGTTATTTAAAATGAGATTGGATCTTTTATTGAAAGCATTAGCAAAGTTTAAGATTTTAAATAAAAAAATCTGAAATATAAGAAATTACCGTAAAAACTAAACATTTAGGAATGATTTTTCGTTCTCCAAAACTACCATTAAAGAATTTCTATTCTTCAAAAATAACATTATTAAAGATAACAATTTTTATTATTATCATTGTTATTAAACAAACTTTTTCTCATGTTGAAATTTAACTTGGTAAACAGCTACAATATTCTATAAGAGTAGTGTTCTGTAGCAAAGCATGAACGTTATCGCTTATGTTACAGTGATATTTAATTTCGTAAGTGCATAAATAAAAAAAATTTTACAGCATGCGTTTGCGGGAAATTCCTTAGAGACTATGCAAATATAATTATTTCTCCAAAGAAGGCAGATATAATTTATATAATACTTAGAATATGCAGATGTAATATATATAACAATTATAAATATTATATAAAATTGGTGATAAGCCTAGTAGGAATTAAAAAAGTAATATTATATTTTAATAAATACAAATTAATAATAAATATATGTATTTGTTATTTGATATTTGAAATAGAAACTCATCTTATATAAAATAAAATTATACTTTCGTTACTTAAAAATTATTAGTTGGTTATAAATTTCTAAACATCTGTCTCATAGGTATTAAAATGATCGAAGTTAAAAATTGAAAATAAAAAGTTAAGTATTGTTGAAAGTATCCATCTTTGACACATATCTTATTATTATGACATAACTCATGAATACCATTAAATTAGTCAATATAAACATTAAAAAGTTGAATATTCAAAAATGAATTTTATATGTTTTCTGAAGAATATTTGTAGAAGTAAGAGTTCATAGTCATTATTAGAAGTTTTATCTATTAATTTTAATTATTTATTATATACTTACTGGAGATTTTGCAAGTCCTTCAGCTGACCTCCATAATAGAGTTGCACCACATAAGTCTATGAGGGTACCATCTTGAAGAATATTATTTTCGTCTTCTACAACATTACCCTTTTGTTGAGCACTTCGACTTTCTCGTAATGAAAATACACCACCACCTACACTGACTTCACGCCAATAGCCACATTGAGCTTCTCCTCCACAAAATTGCCCTCGTGGATGCATAATTAGCACACCATTAGTCGTCAGTCCATCAATCTCTCTGTTTTCTTGCCATTTTGTAGCTTTTTCCTATAAAACATAATCATTTTCATAAAATGTAATTGATAATAGGCTATATCATTTCCAGTTGTGGCAATCAGTTTTTATTTTATAATTTTAATTATTTGATTTTAATTTTATTTTATTATTAATTAAAAATGTTTGCTTAAAATTTATAATAATATAATATAAAGAGTAGGAATTCTTATTTACTAATTATTTATTATTTATAAGTAATTATTTTTGGCAATATTTATATAATATTATTGGTAAGGTTATAAAAAATTATTTTCAGAAAACGAATATATTTATTTAAAAACAAAAGACTAATATCATAATTAAAATAAATTCATAAAAAGTTACCCCTAAGAAAATATTTCTAGAGCTATCAAAACCAGCTGCATAGATTCTAGCTATTTTCGGATCCGAACGATCAGCAAGAATTCGACATGCAAACCTGCTAATAGTACTTTGAGCTACACGTCCTTCACTTGTAGCAACCACTTCATTACCACCAGGATAAGTGTCCATGACAACAAAGTCGATTGGAGACTCTGACGACCTTCCAATCTGTAATTTTAGATAACATTTTATTTCCTTAAATAAAATATTTCTTTCTCGATCATACATAAATGATCATTATTAGAATGTTCATTACATATATTGAGTAATTTAGTTATCAAAGAAAATAAAAATACAATTTTTTTGACATTTTTTTTTTAAAATTATAATTTATAAATGAATAAAAACAAATTATGTTTTTACAAACGAATTTGTAGTTCAAAAGGTTAAACTATATTATCATCAACAATTTATTAACAAATAAACAAATGAAACAAAAAACAGATTAAAATGATTGAAAATATTTACTGGAATCTAATAAATAGTGCATGTAATATAATTGATCTTACTTGAAACATATCTGTATCCTCATCCTCTGTGTATTCTACAATCACAGCTTGTGTTCTAGACAGTGTATAAGAGATCGAGTGCTGTTTTGTATTTAAAATGGCTTGAGAGGAGTGAGGTGTTTTTACAACATAGTGTTTACTACGTTTAACACCATTAGCTGAAGGCCTCTTATATAAAACAAACTTACTTCTTCTTCTCCCACGATCACCAGGAGGAAGATACCCATTGTATCTAAAAAATGAGTTTTATTAATGCAATTAATAAATTATTAATTAGAATAATATTCTCTACTTTTATTTGTTTAAATTGTATTTTAATTATAGTAATTATTCAAATAATACATCTTTTGTATTTATTATGAAATTAAATCTCTGAATTCAAATACTGCATACAGCGATATTGATAATTAATATAATCTAAAAATGAAGTATTGATTACTTATAGATTTAAAAAAAAGACAGTTGGCTTTATATATATGTTTTCTACATATTTCACATCATTCTAGGTAATCGTTTTACAGTACTGCAAATTGGATTGGTGATCCAATTACTGCCTACACTGACATTTAATCTCTTTGAATTTTTTTTAAGAAGCCAGTAACCATACGTAAAATTATAGGTTGGTGTTGATTTATATAATTGAGCATATAAATATCAAAATTAAGTATGATAAAAAAAAAAAGAAAATAAATAAAACAAAATAAGATTTTAAATACCGAGATAAAAATATAATTTATAATATGTAGAAAATCTGAAACATTTTTATACAGTACCTTAATATTATTATTATTATTAATATATAAACTTAAAATAGTTCATATAATAAACAATTAAATTTATATATTGTATCTTAATCAGTATTCTTCAAAAACTTTTTTTAGATAAGTCAATGAAATTTTAATTTTTTTTTATTTACCTAGTCTATGATTTGATAACACTTAAATATGAGAAATATAATATAAACAATAGCAAAAGCTTTACTTTAAATGTAAGATAGCTGATAGCAATGATACAAAATTCTTAATCATCTTTTCTGTTAGATAAGAAATCCATGGTCTTTTCAATAGTAATAATACAATTTGTTTTCTCAATTTTCTAATTCTTACCCAAGAATGACTAGTTCTCCATATTTTATTGCTTGTTTGGATTTATCATGGTGATGACTTTGTGCTCCATGAGGGTGAACATGGCTGTGGCTGTGACTGTGTTTATTATGTGGACTATGTGGTTGGCCAACAGCCTCACCCTCTTCTACAAGAAGTGGGCTTTCGCTGCTGCCACCGTCTGACCTAAATAAAAAAAAGAATATTAACTTATTATGCAGATGATTTTCTTTACTGAATTTGAAAATATATTCAAAAAAGTAAAAATAAAAGAAAAATTTTAGGAGTATTGTTAGAGGTTTTAGGATTATTATTAGAAAATAATTCATAAATTTAATTAAATTATTTAGTACATACATTTAATCTCTAATTTTCATATGAAAACTAAACTTAGAAAAAATTAAACTAATAAAAATAAAATATGTGTAAAAAAAATTTTAATACACAAAGCACATTGATTATGATCGTCAAATAAGCTCATTAATAATGATTTTAATATAAACCATGTTAATTATTAAGCTTAACATAATATTAATCAATGATGATTCATTGATTACTTTTAATATACAGAGTTGAAGTATTATTTACCAGATAATTGTTTAATTTAAATTTTTTATTTAAGGATATGCTACATATAAAAGGTGAATTTCAAATATTTTTCTTAAAATAACTATTTTATAAATTTGACAGGATTAGTTAAATTAAGCTTATAAAATTCTTTTAATATTTTATTAATAATTGGAAATATAAAATGCACACATTAAAATATTTTTAATCTAATTACTAAAAGATTTGATACTATTTTTAAGAAACTTTTGTTAGATTAAAAATGAAATTAATTATTCACCAGATTAAAATAAATAGGTAGAGATGTATTCTATTCTTCAAAAATAACATAATTAGAGATATTGTAATACATAGAATTTACAAATATTTTATATTACATTGTATCATTATTAATATTGAAACTGCTACCACTTATGAACAACAAAATAATAACTTTAAATATCAAAATAGCCTTGGTAAAATCAATCAGGCTTCTGTCATTGCAGACTTTGTCATGCACCAGTGAATACCATGAATGATATTATTGGGCTCATAAAAAAGTTTACAGTTAAAATAGAAATGGACCTACTTTAAAACATAAAATAAATGTATTTAAATAATGAATCAGTAAATATATCTCTAAAGATTTAACAAATCAAATATGACTATATAAAATATAAAAAGAAAAGATTTATAAATTAATTAATGCAGTATCTTACTAGAAATAAATGATCACTGAAAACAATTTACAATAAAGAAATTTATAAAATTATACTAATTTAAATTAAGGTCCATCATTTATGGTAATGTTCATATTTATAATTTAAAGCGTATAGAAATAAATTAAGATACAAATGAATACAAAGTATAAAAATAAAAAAAACACCAATTATTTATGAAAATTTTCTTGATTACTCACGCATGTGCAAGATTACTTGGTAACAAATCTACGAAATCTGAGATTAATAAAGAAATCAACTTGAAATGCGCAAAAGCGAGGAATACAAAATAGATTACGAATTCGGAGCAACCGACTTCGTCATTGTTTTCACTGTTTCAAAATAAATTCAAAATATGACTGAACGAGACATATAAGTAAAGAAGCAAAGAAAACGCAAATGAAGGAGGATAAAATATAAAAAATGAAAGTGTAGAAAATTAATCAGATAAGAGCAAAACAGAGAGGGTACTAGAAAATAATTAATTCCCTTATTACCGTATGACCATTGCGGGATCCGTGTTAGAGCCAATTTTGCCGCGGCGATCGACGTACTCCACGGGAGCCACTTTGATCGTCGTTAACGGCAAGCACGTTCCTTGGCACTCAGCGATGATGATTCTTGAATCGACGGCTTCGTTTTATTATTGTTAAAGACCGAGTTGCAGACGTGCTCTCGCGTATAGAGATAATGTCTGCAGCACTCGCTGTCTCTTTCTATAGCTCACCTTGCACTTCAGCCACAATAACAATTCTTTTTTCGCAGCGACATTAATGTCTGAAGGAGCTTCCCTTAGAAGTACGGCCGATAGGGACGTAATGACCAAATATCAGTCCAACTAAGGTCCATGATTGCTCTACTGTTTACAATTTATTTCTATCGAACACAAAAAAGCATTCACTCCAGCGAGGCAGTGGCGTTAACGGTGACTAAGAAGTGAAAAAGAGAAGTAGACTGCATACACTACTATGCTGTTACCGCACTCCTGCTTTTCAGTACAATCTTCTTCGTACGCCGCGCGTCGAGCGTTCTTTACTTTCTATGTTCTTCTTCGTATTATGTATATATACCTACAGCAGGCACCAACCTACACTGTTTGATCTGCTTCTTCCCCGCTTTTCCGCACATGCGTCCTCGTTTTTCTTATAGCTTTCTCGCGAGCTTCATAGCTTCGTTTCACTTTATGTTACGTTGAATTGAGTCGCGTCCAGACGTAGAAAAGAGAAACATAGTATCTATACTATACCCATCGCCCGTAGATCGCAGCAAATAAGAGACGCGCGAGGGGTGACTGAGAGGAGCGAGACAGAAAAGATGAAATTCGGTGCAGGGCCACAAGATATTAGCGACAAACGAATGACTCGCACCCGCTCTCTTTCTTTCTTTCTCTCTCCAATCTTCAAAAAGGGCTTTTGTGCTCAGTGCTCACTTTATATCTTTCTCTTTCTTTTCTTCCCATATGTGTGTGTGTGTATATATGTATGTATATATGTGTGTGCGTAATATGTATATATATGTGTGTGTATGTATATATATGTATATATGCGTGTTATATGTGTGAATGCACAATCTAATATTATCTATATATAATCTATATATATTATCTATGTGTGGGTGTGTGCGTAATATTGTATACGTATATGTGTGTGTATGTGTATATGTGTGTGTATATAATTATATGTGTTTGCGTAATATGTATAACGTATATGTGTGTGTATGTTGTATATGTATATAATTATATATCTATTCATCTCTATTTTACTCTATATTATATATGTTGTGGTGTGGCTTATGTGTAGACTCTATATATGTATGCATATATATATATATATATATATATATATATATGTGCGATGTGGGGGTAGATATATATATATGTGTGTGCGTATGTGGATATATATATATATATTATATATAATGTGTATATATATATATGTCTGTGTATATATATGCATATGTGTATATGTGTATATATATGCATATGTGTATATGTGTGTATATGTGCATATGTGTGTGTATATGTGTATGTATGTATATATATATAAACTAGAGGTAATGAAATATACACATGCACGCATGCATATAAAATTAGGGATGAATCTAAATTCACTCTGGTAAAACCATCTAATGAAAATCCAAGTTTAACCAGGTTTAACCATGACTATTGTTCAACGAGGTTCAACCAGAATTCATAAAGTGCGCTTGTATTTTATTATTATTATTATATATATATATATATTAAGCCTACAACTACAAGCGCGTCTCCGTTTGAGAAAAAAGCATTCTAAGTGCCATACCAGATACCATTGTCTTTCCTTTTCTACTAATGCGCATGCGTAAAGCAAATTCTATATATGCTTTTTGAATCATAAATAGACTTGGATTTGCGTATACTTGTCACTATAGAAAACGACAGAGCGAAGCAGTTAGAAAACTTAAAAACTTAGAATGCGGTTTCTTCATGGACCATGATTGTCTCTCTAAATGTAGACAGTTTAAGCTGGTTTAATTCTTAAGCAGGTCTAAAAACGCTCTTTCATCCCGTACTGAATCGTTATATGCTATAATTCAAACGCTAGCACAAATAATCTAGATCTAACTGATAGATTGAGAACGTCATTGGTCATTAGGTATATTTCTACTAATTTCTACCTGTTTCGATACCTAGTATCTCCTGGCTTTTACCTTGGTTCCTACATTGGGTGTGGCGATCATTACTGCGCATCGCAATTTTTTAAAAATAAGTCTTGAGAATATTTCAACGTTTATACTATACTTATTCCAAATACTGATTTATTTATTATCAATTAATAAATAAATTAATAAGAAACGTACAACAACTTTTATAGCATTTTTTATCATAGATGCCATATGTTTTATATTTATAATATTTTTCAATATTTCAATATATACTTTCTCTTTCTTCTACAAATCTTTCTTTCTAGAAGTCTTTCAGCTTCTATTAAATATCCTACTTATATTTTCTTCATTTATTTAAAAAGATATCATAAAATAATATTGACAATAAAAAAATTTTTTATTATTGGAAACTTGGTAACTTTATATTTTTGCAACTAAATATATTAGTAACAGTATAAAAATTTTAATATATAATATATAAGATATGTTTGCAAAATGACTTTACTAATTTAGGTACTAAAAGTTTAAAATTAAAAGTATTGAGCATCACTTTTTCAATAACAAAAAAAAAAAAACTAAACTTTTCAAAATCTATTATATACATCTTAAAACATAATTTCATCTAAATCTTATAATATATAATTACATTAAATAAATAAATACTTATTAAGAATAAAAAGTATTGAATTTAGGATACAAAAATAAAACATTTTTTAATTTTTAAAATTTTTATTTCAACATACATATTTATTAGACTTCTAATATCATGTAAAATTTAAAAAATTTAATCTTCATAATAGATGATGTAATTAAATACATATTATATATATATATATATATATATATATATATATATATATATATATATATATATATGAGGGTGGCTCAATAAGTACTCGTGTTAGAAATGAAGACACCATTTTTTCAAAAAATTTTTTTTACTTTCCAATATAGTCCCCGTTGAGAAAGATACCCTTTTCCCAACGTTTGGGACATTTTTTAACACCTCCAAAAAAAGATTTTCTGCAGCTGTCGAAAGGGAGCAAAATACTACTTTTCCTCCCTAGGGAGGAAAAGTGTTTATGGCCATTCCAGACCAATCAGAAAGCAGAATTTTACTTTTCCTCCCTTGGGAGGAAACCGTGTAGTCCGGTAGGATTCTCAGTTTTCCGTACCTGCGTAACATCTAGCATTTACGATGTTTAGACTTATATGCGCCACTCGACCGCGGGGTCCACCTTTTTTGCACTTTGAGTTAAATATTCGAGATATTAAAATAAAATAAGATTTATATTCTATGCGAAATTTATTATACAAATTCTTATAATATTTTTTAAGTATTAAAAATTATCTATATCTTTTTTTTTAATTAGTTTTAATTATAAATTCTATTTATTATGCTATTAAATTTTTTTAAATTTTAATTTAAGAGTATATTATTAACAAACTTATAATCTTCAATTGATTAGTCTTATTTATTTTTAGAAAAGAGGGGGCTCCGCCCCAACCCCCACCTCCCGATCTTACATCTTCTTCAGATACTTTATCAATTTTCAAATACGAGAAAATCATTTAATTTAATGTTATGAAATTCAAATAAATTGCAGGAATAACCTTAATAGAAACATATATTTTTTCAAATCCAACGAATTACATTTTATGTTAGGGCAACTTTTTTCGGAGCGAGTATTATCTGAACCTTTAGATATTATACCTGTTCGCTCTATCTAATAGGGAGGTGGTTGACATTGTTTAATTCTGTCAGTTTACTACTGAATTTTTTATGGATTTCTTTGAGAAAGAAAAAGCGTACTCGTGTGGGAAAAGATTATGTGACACAAGGGAGCAAAATAGTCGTTTTTCGACCAGGGTATGTTTGTCGCCACAGCAAAGCGAGATAATTATCATCTACTAAAATAAGCCTCTGTCTCGGCGATGACTTACTCGTTTGAGCAAAATTTTTTTCACGTGAGCCATTTTTTCATGTTAGAGGACAAGGGTGCGGTCGCAGGGAGCCAGATCGGGTGAATACGGGGAGGGGGTAGCTATTGATAACGCAATTCATGTGGTTTAGTAGCGACAAATCCAGATGAATGTGCTGGTGCGTTATTGTGATGAAACAACACGCCATGACCTTTCCAGCCGATGGGACCGTTTTCACCTTCTTTGGAGTAGATTCACTCGAGAAATCCTTTGTTTTGATTGTTCCTTAGTTTCTGGTGTGTAATGATGAATCCAGGTTTCATCAACGGTGATAATTCGATGCAAAAAGTCCTTCAGATCTCGCTTAAATTGTTCCAAATACTGTTTTGAAGTTAACAGCCGCCCCTGCTTGTAGTCTACTGTGAGAAATTGCGGCACCCATCGGGCCGATAATTTTTTCATAGCCAACTTATCACGTAAATTATTAATTGCCGTTCCAGTTGATACACCTATGGCCTCTACTACTTCGTACACTTTTGTTCGTTGATCAGCGAAAATTATGTCATGAACTTTTTCAATGGTTTCCTCGGTAACCACGTCTGCCGGGCATCCTGGTCGTTCCTCATCAAAAGCAGATGTTCGCCCAGATTTAAATTCGTTAAACCAATATCTAATTGTGGTAATAAATGGCGACGTGTCCCCATAAACAGCATCCAACTTTGCTTTTATCTCCTCAGATTTTTTCCCATCCAAAAACAAAAAGCGAATTCATTAAAACAATGCTGCTCTTTTTCCATCTTAACGAAAATCACGAAACACGTCTTACTCGAATGGCTACCAAATCTAAACTAACCTATCAATCAGCCTGAAATTTGTTTTGGCATCGTTTGATAGTTAACAGCACACGATAATATCACCAGCTTCCCTAAAGAACGTCCTCTGTTTTCAAACACGGGTATTTATTGAACCAGCCTCGTGTATATATATATATGAGCATCCACCGTCTCGGCTTCGCCCGACATAATAATTTAACCAATTTCATAAACAATTCAATAATATCTAAGTAAAAAGTACTCTATATGTACAAATCTATATTTCTATAAATAATTGACCGTAATTTACCTATCGTCGCTTCTGTATAAAAAGCTGCTTCAATGTAACGTCCACTTCAAAAAGTTGATATTTTGCCGACCATTTTTACAATATATGTATGTGTATATATACACATATTAAATATAGCTTCGATGGAGAAAATTCTACTTTCGAGTTCAAGCGGCAGAAAAAGATGGATATTGCCTTGTTATGCAGAAGTGACGATATATTTCATATATTAATATACATATTTTCGAGGTTGTTGGTAAAAAACCCTATTGGGCTATCATTTCTTTTGGTTAAACTAAAAAAACATAGTCTCTTGTCACTATTCTGAATTTATATTTATAACTTCAGAATTAAGTTATAGTTATATATAACGTATAAAAATAAAAATATATGTCGTCACAGACTATGTTCAGTATGATTTGGCGTACAGAACTATCTTATAAGAGAAAGAAAGACAGAGAGATAGAGACAGAAGGAGGGTGGAAGAGAGAGAGAGAGAGAGAGAGAGAGAGAGAGAGAGAGATTTTCCCACGCAAGAGAAAATAAAATTTACAAAAATTAAAAGATATCCATAAGGTGTAGAAGTAATATTAGATTAACCTGAAGAACAAAAAAGGTAATACCGACTAACGTCACACCTCCTTTAGCATACAAATCCCAAAATTGGATACGAACACTCGTTTAAGCTGGCCTGGTATTAATACTTTAAGTGGACTAGTTTGAGTTGATGTTCGTGATTCAAGACGCCACGTAGTGGCTGCTGGTGAAACTGATTGTTAAAACTATTAACTTAATTTATTGATGAAAGTAAAATGATTTTCGATAAAAGAATATAGCCTGTGTCTTTCCCAAGACAATATAGAGTCTATATGTCAAATTTCAGAGCAATCGGTTCAGTAGTTTTTTTGGTTATCGTGTACAAAAAAATCACGCTTTGTCTTTATAAATTAGTATGCGGTATGATATGATATGATGTGATATGTGACTTATCTTAATTTAATTAACTTAATTTATTGATGAAAGTATTGGCAAACATTCTAAAATGAAATGTAGAACTAACGGTAATTTAAGCCGACAAAGTGCGCAAGTGTGGAACTAGGAGAATCCCCGTAATTAAGCAGGTTGAGACAAGTCCAAAGTATGGATGCGCAGAGCACCGCCCATCAGCCGATGAAGAGGCAGATTGATTGTAGCAACGATCGAGTAAAGATCGAGGCGCGTGTGCGCGGGTATTGAAGGCATGATGTTTACGTGAGCGTGCGAATCTTTAAGAGTATTTGTTTCTGAACAGTGTAACCCTTATTATCAGAATATATATTAGCTTTTTATAGTTCTTATTATAATACAGTGCTCGTGTATTTGTTTCATTTACATTTACCCTGACAAACCCCATCGCATCCTCACAAATCAGAAGTGAGATATCGAATGAAATAGAAAATGTAGGAGCAACAAGCAAGAGAAATACTGGCATTGAAACAGCAGTTGCAATGTATGCAAGGAGAGCTGCAAAAAGCGCAGCAGGAAGATGCTGCCCAACAGAGACAACGTCAGCTAATATAGAAAAAAATAGCAACAGTGAGCCCAGCAGCGAGCACGTCAAGTAACGAAATGGACCAACTTGTGCACGTTATAACCAAGTTTATTGAATACCGAGCGACTGAAAGGCCGACAGTTTATAGTGTTGTATCAGATATAACGAATGCTATTAAACATTTTCACGGTAATGAAACTCCAGAGCAAGCAGCAGCGTGGCTGGTAGACCTTCAGAATGCAAAGGAGACACATCAGTGGCCGTATCAAGTGGCCTATAGCACTGCAAAAGCGCATCTTATTGGATCGGCACATAAGTGGATTATCGGAAAAGGTGCAGATATTCACGACTCAAACGTTCCACCAAAATTTCGAAAGGATGTTTACAGCATCGCAGGGCACTGTCGACAAGTTCCAGGCCATGATTTCAAGAGTTCAAGGTGCACACGAAACGACAGTGGACTACTTCCATGATAAGGTGCTATTATGCCGAAATTTAAATCTTAGCTTACAAGAAACTAAGCAGGTAATCGTTTCTGGCTTGTGGTCGAAAGATTTGAGCCAGTATATCTTGACACAAAATTATGTAAATATAGAAAGTATATATCAAGATATAATGTCATATGAACGCATCGAAAAAGTTCGAAAAGAAAGAATTAGTGCCTACAGACAAGTGCACCATCAACAATGGGCAAGGCAACCCGTGGCCCCTAATTGTGCAACTCTTCAGCCTCATGTGCAGCGAACAACTACGTCACTGTCAACGCAGCCAACGCCATACTATACAGCACCTCATCCAGCGATCGCTACCACTATCAACGACGCAGCCGAACAATGGAAATCGAGCGTATAGAAGTATATAACCGGTAAGGGCCCAAAATGAAGGTATCAGCGTTAAAAAATGCTTCAACTGCGATTCGAGCGAATACTTATCACGCAATTGTAAAATGCCGCGAAAGAGCATTATATGTCATAAATGTGGAAAACTCGGACACGTTGCGAGTAAATGTTACGCAAAAACTACAATAGAAGAAATAAATATAGTAGATTCTCTGAAACCGCGAATGGGAATCGGAAAATTTTTGAGAAAGATTAAAGTTCGCGATGTAGAGACTGTAGCACAAATAGATATGGGAGCGTCCATATGCACGGTAAAAGCTTTATTTGTGTTAGGGAACGAATTTAAAATAAACAAAAAAGAGTCGATATTAGAAGGATTTGGAAAGAATATTGTAAAATCGGTAGGGTTTATAGAAGAAAACATGATGCTCGAAAATCTACTACTAAAATTAATTCAATTTAGAATCGTACCAGACGATATTCAGGGTCACAACGTTATTCTTGGGAGGACTTTCACGGAAGCCGAAGACATAAGCTATACGCGAGTAGGAAATGAGTTAAAATTCATTCAATTTGATATACATAATATAAATATAGACAAAAATCCCGTTAGTCATAATATTATTGCAAACGATAACTATGTAATACAGGCCGAAACAATAAATTTGATAAACGTAAACATTAATAACAATTATATCGATGCACCCGTTATAAATTTTGAGAATGGTATGAAGAAAATACATGCAGGCGAGGCAATAAGTGAAAAGATTTTGAAGCTTGAATAAGCGCTATTATTTAAACCGCGAAAAGAAAACGTGACTCGCGAGGAAGTATATGTTGAGGAAGATATCATCGAAGAAGATAGAGATCAACTTGTGGAACTTTTATGCGAATATCGTGATTGCGTAGTCAAATCATCTTGGGAATTAGGGTGTACCGATATTTTAAAAATGGACATAGAAATCGAAGAAGGAAGCAAACCATTCGCTGCGAAACCTTATAGACTGAATGCGCGGGATAAAGCGGAACTGGATCAAATAGTTACCAATGGAAAACGAGCGGGAATTATTACCGAAACGAAGTCACCATTTGCGAGTCCAGCGTTTATTGTGCGTAAAAAAGACGGTACGCCACGTATGGTCGTTGACTACAGAAGATTGAATAAAAATACGAAACGATTAAGCTTCCCAATACCAAATTTTGATGATTTTTTGGAAATGTATAATGCGAAAAGATTTATAATTATCGATTTGGCGCAAGGATACCTACAAGTTCCGTTAGCAGAAGCTGCGAAAGAAAAAACTGCTTTTATCACAGAGACTCAGACCGGTGAGTTCACTAGAGCCATGTTCGGGTTGGTGAATGCGCCGATGTACTTCGCCAAAGTAATGCGCGCCGCACTCGAACCAACACATAAGAAACAAATCGCGGTCACTTATTTTGACGACTCCTGTATTATCGGGAATGATTGGAGCGAGCTAATGTGTAATTTTGAATATGTATTACGGTTACTGCGAGAGGCCGGGCTAACAATTAACTTAAAGAAATACACGTTTGGAATGAAAAATATAGAATTTTTAAGATTTAAAGTAGAAGAAGGGCATATAGAGCCGGGTACCGAAAAAACTGCCGCCATAAAAAAACTTTGCACGATCTACTAATGTTCATGAGGTGAGGAGATTTCTATGGTTGGCTAGCTTCTTTAGAAGATTCATCCCGCAATTTGCAAAAATAGCTACGCCACTGTCAAACTTAACAAAAAAACAAGCGAAATTTGAATGGAGCTGTGAAACTGAGATCGCGTTTACTAGTTTAAAGGATAAACTCATATCGAACCCAATGTTGTTGATTTTGAATCCAAAAGTTGAAAGGATCGAGTTACATACCGATGTATCCGCGAAGGGGATTGCCGCGATGTTATTCCAGTCAGACACAAACGGTGTAATGAAATTAGTTGACGCAATTAGTAAAAAAAAATAGCGATGTAGAAGCAACGTATCATTCGAGCAGATTAAAGTTAATGGCGATTGCGTGGGCAATGGACAGATTAAGAACATTTTTAATAAGTATCCCTTTTACGGTAATTACAGACTGTGAGTGCCTAGTTTCTATCGATGCATGGAAAACGAAGCAACCGCAAGTCTCGCGATAGATTAGTGTTATTTCCGAATTTAATTTTGAGATTCGCCACAGATCCGGAGAGAAGATGCAGCACGTAGATGCTCTTTCTCGAGCCCCAATTAACGAACCGAGTGTAAATAACGAAAGGGACGGCATGTTTTACTTACGAGAATCAGGACAATAATGCGCATGTACTTAATATAGAAACACGGGAAGATGAAATTTTAATATTTCAAAGAAGCGATGCTAAATTATTAAACAAAATTAAAATTTTGGAAAAAGATCCGGATAACCGATTTTAGGAGAGAACAAAGAGATCGAAAATTACGCATTAATCAATTGCTTATTGTATCGGAAGGTGTAAAGAGATAATGCTGAACGCAATGTATTTGTAGTACCTCATGCGATGCGAAAATCAATAACCGTTAGGTATCATGATAGTTCGAGCAACTTCGGGTTAGAAAAAACATTAAGTCGCGTAAAAGAATATTATTATTTCCCTCAAATGCGTAATTACCTCAAGGTTCACATAAAGAATTGCATTGAATGTATTTTGACAAAGAGTAAAAGAGGTAAAGGTGAAAACGAATTACATCCGATACCTCCGAGAAAACGACCCATTGAGCGTGTTCATATAGACCACGTAGGGCCTTTTATTTCATCAACTAAGAAAAATAAATACGTTTTAGCGATAATAGACAACCTTACAAAATTTGCATAATTATACGCAGTTAAAGACGTTAGATCGATCACAACAGTTAAAAAATTAGAAATATTCATAAAATCTTTCGGCGCGCCTGCACGATTAATTTCCGATAGGGGAACGGCTTTTACTTCTGAGTTATTTTCAAAGTTTTGCGACAAACACGGTATAAAACATACCTTAAACTTCAGTCGACACCCGCAAGCAAACAGCTTAGTTGAGCACTTGAATGGCACAATTTTACCAGCTATGAGAGCGACCATATCAACAGGAGAAAATGGATGGGATAATAACATCAAAAATATAGAGTACGATTTGAATACTACGGTTTGTAAGTCGACAGGTATATTCCCATTCAAGGCGTTATACGGTTATTTACCACACGTTAGCGAAGGTCTAACACGCACCTTAACTGTAGAATGTGAAGAATACAGCAAACCGTCGGAAATTCAGAATAATATACGGGAAGTAATTGCGAAAAATCAAGAACAGTATAAGGCCAGATATGATAAAGGGCGAGTTAAGAATATTAAATATAACTTAGGCGATATTGTTTATATTAATCTAAAACAACCGCGACGGGAGATTCTACGAAGTTGCAATCAAAGTATAAAGGTCCTATGGTTGTAGTAGAAATTTTACCTTCAGATTCTTATCGAATTCAAAACCTATCCGATTCAGCTGTAGGTTCGCGTTCGACCACCGCACACGTTAGTCAGAGAAAAATTTGGAAAGGGCATAACTTAGATAAAGAATGCGAAATCGAAAGTGACATGTTATGCGAAGAGGAACTTAAGAAACGAAGAAACGAAGATAAAATCGTATAAAATAATTCTGAAGGTATTGCATAAACCCTATAAGATCATTTTATCCGATTTTTATCAATTAAATTTCCTTGCAATCGGTATTTTTGCCAGTTTTAAATGTGATTATCAAATATCTATTTCTCAATCTTTGTAGCATTTTAAAAATTCAGTTGGACATTTGTTTTTATAAAACACACGTGTGCGCTCGCGGTCAGTTCGTCCGCGCCAGCGAAACACCTGCCTTTTCTTCATTATTTCTAATGCAGTGGAGTGGGCTATTATAAAACAGGGTAGTTGAAAAAAAAATATGGGTAGGAACCGATGTAAACGAAGAAACATAATCTTTATTTGTAGACGCGTGAACCTCGCTGCGTCAATGCGGCCGTATATCCAAGCAGTTACGCGAGCGATGACAATGGACAGGAAAAATAACAACTACTGGTCTTTGCCGTGTTCGTTCGACTTCGCCTCATTTCCCTTCGTTTGATCTCCTTTTTCTCGCTCTCAGGCCTGATTGGCTCACAGACATGGGCCCGTACTGCAAAAACTATAAAAAATGGACCTACATGAATATTAATATTTACACATAACTTTTCCTTGCCGATACCATGCCGCTAATATGAGCAGTTATATCTGGGATACGGTATATATATATATATATATATATATATATATATATATATATATATATATATATACATACATGTATTCGATGAAAGAAATGGAAATATGCATAATAGACTTTACATAAAAATCTGTTTTTTATTCAAAGTTACGAAATTAAATTTTATAAAAATACACGTATATGGAAAATTTATTTATACATTCATAATTTGAAAAATATGAATTTTAAGTCAATTATTTAAAGTGATTTTTGCAGCATTCAGAGCTCAAAAATGTATTTTTAAAATTTTATCTTGCAACTATTGAAAAAAATAATGTTTATTATACAGTTTTAACATTTAACAAAAAAAATATTTACTACACTATTAATGTTGATTATATTATAGACTGTAGTGCCATATTTTATCATACACATTAATAAATATTTTATACAAATAATTTAAACAATTCAATAAGATATTTTTACTTATTGATGCATATTATGTTTTTATTTACTTATATAAATATTTATTTAATAACAATTAAGTAAATTAAATTGAACTAATATCTATATAAACTAACTATACATTTTCTTAATTTATCATAATTAAAATTTTGAAATTAAATTAAAAAATTTATTGGCTAGAAATAATAAACGGTATCTACACAACAATTGTAATTATTTGTGTTTTAAAAAATCAATGAACTAACATGGATAATAGAATCAATAAAAAAATTTTATACAATTATATTAATATTTCTCACAATTTCAGAAATACTATTCAGGTATTTCTAATTTAATGCAAGCTCCTGCCATTTTACTACCATAATGACCAGCCCAGAAAGCTCTATCCTGTCCTGCATGTAAAAATTTGATTTTTCGTAAACCTTTACCATAATTTTTAAATTCGTGTTCAAACTGCAATATAAAGAATTAAGAAAATATATTTTCAAAGTATATTAAATAATTTTAACTAATAACACGTACCTTATGCCACTGATTCTGTTCTTCACCTTCTAAAATTTTAGAGTATTTATAAGGCTTAAAAACTTTTTCAGTTTTTGAGCCTTTTTCTTTTATCAGTTTAACTGTACAAGTATACATAGCCGAACAATCAAATCGGGAACTGTACCACTCACTGACCTAAAAAATATTTTAATGTTAAATTTAACAACAAATGAAAAATAAAAGAATTATTCTCATAGAAAAATTGTGTCATGTATTACCTTTATTGTAAGTTGAATGTGGTCTAATAAATATTTTGAAAATCCTTCTTCTACTAAATCTATAACTTGTTCTTTCGTACATATATCATAAGAGGTAACAAAACAATAATTTTTTCCATTGAAAATTGGATCATCAGGTAATGGTGGTGCACCAATTGGAGGACACTCCACTTTCCAACCATCACCACCGTCATATAAAACTTTCCAATCAGAATTTAAACTAGTTTCTCCTGAATGGTTTTTTATTAGATTCTTATTAAATGGTCTTTTATCACAAATTAAATAATACATAGACCACGGAGCATTTGGATCTGCAGGAAGCGTACGGCCTAAAATCATTTCAGCTTTCTTTCGCCATACATAACTTTGAATAAGAAATTTCCATTGTTTACAAACTAATTGACAAATACGCAGTGTTTTGTGATCAATATAACACAAAATTTCTGATAATAATTCTTCAGGAATGTATTGATCATTAATTATTAGACCATTATTAGATGATTCATCATAGGGTACGCGATCTTCTGATTTTATTAATTTTTGTAATATAAAATTTATTGTTTCCATTTTGAATAATAAATTATGAATTAATGATGATATTTTTAATAAATTTTGATTCTTAAATTGTTGATAGTCTTCAATGTTGGTTTTATATGTAAATTAAACCATTTTCACAAAAATGTATTTATTTGGCATTATTTTATATAAGAACTTATTTACTAACTTCCATGTATAAAATTTTTAATGTCAAGATTATATTATTATAATTTACTTAATAATATACTTATTAAATGGTAGAGTTGTGCTGATAACCTGCATATCTTCTAGAACATCTTTTTTAAGTAAAGAAGCTTAATGAGACTTCAAATTAAAAATTATGCCCTCATCTACAGGTGTTACAAACTTAAACCCATGCTATTTATCCCAAGACCAGTCTCTATCACTGATATCAAACGGGAAAAAATTAACATAAAAAATTAGCTTAGCTGTATACGATATTTCTGCATCATTACTTTCTTAAATGCCATAGAATCCACGTATTATCTTCCTTTTTATACTGTCCAGATATCTTATACACTGATACGTATCTATACCCTTATCAAATGAGACTACGATATAGTCCTTCTTACCATTGCTTTGCAACATAAAATTAGTTTCAACTGCATTAAAATCATAATTATTAACATTAAAAGCACTAACCAATGCTCTTACTGTTTCTCTATCATACATACCAACCTCCCCATTTTTAAATTACAACCACTACCATTTACTTAATGTCTTGGACCACCAGGATCGTTTTTCTGCTCAGACTGACGTTTTCTTTTTTGTAGCTGCTTGGCTTAGCACTATGATCGTCATACCTTACTTCTTTGACTTGCTGAAATACCTCACCGCCTGGCGCTGTATTCTCACGTTTCCACTTTTCAATATCAAAACCTTTTTTATCATTACCGCTATGCATATTGTCTCCTAAGTGAAAATATTATGCAATTAATATACTAAAAATAAAATTAAGTGCAAGGATTTTATTTTTAAAAAAAACTTTATTCGTTCTTTTTTATAAAACTCAACTTTCATTATTAATTTTTGTAAAATGGGTATAGAACCTATTTGCAATAATACACTAAACACTACGCCACATTACGCCGTATAGATAATGAGATAATATAATGACAGCATCATATGCATATAACAAACATGTTTCCAAAATGTTACATGTAACTAATTTTCCTATTTATTATATATACAAAAGCGTGTGTCAATATAAATAAACGATGCATGTACATTTGGAAAGTAGTACTTGGTACGATTTGATAGCATATAATCAGATATTACATTTACATTACTTGATACTGTTATTAGCTATTACCTGCCATTACCTATTACCGGACTATTAATAATAGTTGCTGTTGATAATAGCTGATAGCTGATAATATTACTAATGCGATGTTATATCAGACAATGTATGTGTGCATGCGCGCGCGCGCGCGCGCGTGTGTGTGTATGTGTATGTGTATGTAATACCTGGTGATACCAGAGATGAGAGGGGAGATGAGTAATCCCCGTGTACTGCGTCACTGCGTGTACTCGTGTGCACGCCTTTGAAGCGCTCGCTTGGCACTAAAATTCCAAAAAGCCAAACTCCAGATGTTGTCTCTTTGAGATCGAAAGATAATTTGTACAACACAGTCGAGAACCCTTGTCCGAAGAAGAAAATGTTCACGCACCGCACAGTGCACGCCTGCGCTCCAAACCGCTACAGTTTGCTCGCGCATATAACTACGACTTTTATAGTTTTATTACCCTTAGCCGTGCGCAGTATAGCAGTTTTTTCTGCCGTACTTTTTTCTTTCTTTTTTTTTCACGCTTTGCTCAGTTTTCGAATCGGTTTTGTTTCACTCAGGCAAGAAAATTGAAAATGCAGATTTTCTAAAACTGCTAAAAGTATGTCATCACTCATCAGTAAATGTTTTCGAAAAGCTCTGCATGTCTTGCAATACACCTGCCAGGCTATTTCATCAATGTCGTTATACGAATCAAATTTTTAATATTTTGGATTAATATTAATTTTATCTATTTGACTGCATGATTGTATAAAACAAATTTTTTTTTAAACAAAACCGGATAATCTATTATTATAAAATTGCCTTTCGTAAAAAAGATAAAATGAATAAATTAAATAAATTTAATAAATCTTAATTAAAAAAAAATTTTTCTATAATTTTGAATAAAAATCGCGTTGTATAATAATTCATAAAAATGGAATTATTAAAAATATTAATGAGGAAATGAAGAATTGTTTTATTTAATTTTTTTATAGTTTGAATTTATTATTGTTATTTTACATTGATTAAAAATTAACAATTACACCATAATTATAACATATAAATTACACAAATTATTTTAATTTGTTAATTAATTGAATCAAATATTTATATCGCGTTATACATTATAAATCATGTAATGAATGTTCACATTTCATTAAGAAATCAATACAATTTTTACATATATTACATCTACTATTTTTCTTTACATTGGTTATCTTTATATTATTCCAGCCTCAAGATATATTGTAGTAATATGTCTAAAATATTATGTTTAAAATATTACAATTTCTGCAGTAATTTTACAGAAATATTTTTTATGACATATTACGGACTTGCTTCTAAAATAATACTATAATTCTCATGCAAAAATTAAGCTCAATAAATGTGTATTTCTCACGAAAAAGTTTTAGAAGTTTTTTGTTTAAAAATCATTCGTTCTCTAAAAATGAATATAAATAAAGTTATAATTTTTTTAAGCTCAAATGTTTCAATTTTTTAATAGCTTTATCTACTTCAAAAATTCAAAATTCTACTTAATTAGCGATTTTAAATTATTTAAACCCATTTTTTTACATAGTCAAAGGGTCAAAGTAGTTAAAGTATTTGAATAAATTTGAACTTAAAAAATCATAACTTTTTAAATATATTCTTTCTTATAGGTGAAACTTAGAAGCTATTACTACTTAAAATAGACTACAATTTTAGTAAAAAATTTGTTCAGTATCAAATTCGTACGTATGTGTGTGCGTGTGCGTGCGCGTGCGCGCGTATGTATGCAGGTATATGTATGCACATATTGCTTGTGATGCGTTGTTAATAAATTATGAAAACATTGATATTTATATTATTTCAATGTTTTTAATTGATTCAAAGGATATTTTATTGATTAGTATTAGTTGTTTGCTAAATTGTATATCTACATATCACACCTAAAAATCGAAAGCCATTTATAATGCCGCATACATACGTAATTTATATAATAATAAGCGATTAACAATCCATTTTTGGTTTTGCATTTCATTAGCAATTTTCTAACAATTCTTTAGACTATAATAATTGAAATTTCAATTTCAATTATTCCATCAGTAGAAAAAATGTTAAATTTATGGTTTGAGAGTAGCTTTTATGATGATTCCATAAAATGCTAAAAAGTTGTCGGAAAAATCGTTTTGTAACGTGACTTACAAGAAAAGCAAATTTTAATCGAGCAAATTATTAAACTAAGATAAATAAACGCGTAAATTTACTCTATAACTAGATAGAATTGCAAATGGTAAATATAAAAATGTGTAACATAAAAATACACACTCGGTAATAAACGAACACAGACATAGAGTAAATTAGATATGTAATATAATAAATTAACCATGTATTATAGAGATAATATTAATTTAATTTAATTTAAATATTAACCAATAGAGATAATATTAATTTAGTTTAGTTTAAATAGTAACCAATCAAATTTTTGTTAATGCACTTTTACAATGTATAAAAGTGCGTTAATTTTTGCCAGGAGCGCGGTTCATTTTCAGCACTCGTTGAGAAAGGATACCTCTCGAGTAACGAAATAAATCGATACTCTTTTCGCCGACAAATCCTTTCCCTTTTTTAGTGAAAAAAAAACTCTTTTGTGAGGCAAAAGGAAGGCACCCTGACTCGTACAAAAGAATCATAAAATTACTTGCTCAGAAGAACCGGTATTCTCGACTTTTGAAAAGGCAATTTTTATTTTTCAACTAGAAAAGTATAATGAAAAGTTAGCGGAATAAAAGCGATGAATTTCGAAACCGAATATAATTTATTCGGAGAAAATACGCCCCTTTTCTCCGAACTAAATTATTATAATACTAAAGCAAAATCTCTATAAAACAGTCATTGAAAAATTGCAATCTATGTCAATAGAGAACTGACTATTCAATCATATAAATTATTTAATTTATGTAAGACGCACTTGGGAGACATAATTTTAATAATAATTAAATTTATCCTTATTAAAACTTCGATCTTTTTATATTATTGATTAAGGCACACCTTGCAGTAATATAAAAATGAACAAGTATCGTTCCGAAATAAAAATTGTTAGAATCACTCGGTTTCGTGTAAGTTGATGAGTTGAGCCGCGCGAATAAATATTCATAAACATATAGAAATAATAGAAAATGAAAGAATATAGGTGAAGGCCGTGCGAAATCTTGGAACTAGAAATATCTGTTTAGCTCACGATACTTTAAATATATGTATATATGGATATACGAAAAGCGCAATAATAATTTACTTTTTTCTTGTTTTATTATATATTGCAGGGAATATACCAGGAGATCCCGCTTAATAATGAATTGAATTATTTATTACTATATTTTTTTTTTGTATTTCTTAATAAGAATACTAGCATCCCCCGTCTCGGCTTCGCCCAAGATAAGAATTTAACCGATTTCATAAGCAATTCAATAATATCTAAGTAAAAAGTACTCTATATATAAAAATCTATATTACTATAAATAATTGACCGTAATTTACCTATCGTCGCTTCTGTATATACAGTGTGTATATACAGAATCTACAGCCGTATTTAATACACATACGTATGCATATTACATACGGCTTCTATTAGGAAAATTGTACTTTTGAGTTCGAGCGGTAAGAAAACATGTCCAAGTGTCTCGAGACGACGTTTATAGAGTATCATGTTCGTAATATAGAACATGTCTCGGGACAACTGCTATAGAGTTTTTTTTAGGAAGGTAGTTTACGACGTCCAGATATTCCGGGACGACTTTTACTGGGATTGTCCGTGTTCGAACGATAGAAAATGAATCTCATTATAGAAGTATCTTAAACACTCCTCGTCGAAGTCGTTCCAAAACATTCCAACATCTGATCCCACTATCCAAACACGAAACTCCCCATAGAAGTCGTCCGTTATACCTGGACATCGTCTTCTACCCTCCGAACACGAAATTCCCCGTAGAAGTCGTCCCGTCATATCTGGACATCGTCTTCTACCGTCCGAACACGAAATTTCCCGTAGAAGTCGTCCCGAAGCGCTTGGACATCTTATTCCACTATCCAAACACGAAACTCCCCATAGAAGTCGTTTAGAGACACCTGGACATCGTCTTCTACCGTCCGAAAACGAAATTCCCCGTAGAAGTAGTCCCGTCATACCTGGACATCGTCTTCTACCGTCCGAACACGAAATTCCCCGTAGAAGTCGTCCTGTCATACCTGGACATCGTCCTCTACCGTCCGAACACGAAATTCCCCGTAGAAGTCGTCCCGTCATAGCCAGACATCGTTTTCTACCAACTAAACACGATAGCCCCAGTAGAAGTCGTCCCGAGAAAACTACCATGGCTTCCTAACGACTAAACACAATACTCCCCGTAGAAGTCGTTCGGAAAGACCTAGATATCGTATTTTACCGTCCATACACGAATCTTCCCATAGAAGTTGATTTTCTCATACTTGGACGTCGTTGTCTATCAACTAAATACAATATTCCCCGTAGAAATTGCCTAGAGACACCTGGACATTTTTTTTTTTTTTTTTTGTGACGCGGGGAGGGGAAATCTTCTAAAGACACCTCTCTAAGAGAGGTAGTGTCGGATTCATGGAGCCTTTGCTCGCATGCCTACCGACTAAAACCCCTCCCCGCAGGGATTCCTACCCGGAGGTATCATTCCCTTTACCTGTTGGGATAAAAGATTATTAAACGGAACGGTGTAGGGGGTGGGGGAGTAGGAGTGGGATGTGGATAGGGGAGGAAATTGGTGAGTTTAGGGGCTGTGCCTTCTTGGGGGCAGAGGCTTATGTACGAAAACGAAGCACGGAGTGGCCGATAGTGGCTGATGGGGTTACGGATCGCTGATCAGGTGGCAAGGCCTCCTGTAGCGATCCGTCGATTTAGGACGGATACTACTCAGGGATTGGATTCCTGAGTTCGGGTGCTGTTTAATTGAATCTCTCAGATTTTTGGCGAATTTGTTCGCGTAGTCGTTGAGAGCAAGAAGGTTAGTTTCCTTAAGTACTTGAGTGTTCCTTAAGTACCAAGGGGTGTTCAGGGAAGAGCGTAGCAGCCTCATGTAGGTGCCTTGGAGTCACTGAAGTCTTTCTAGGGGGATGGACCCCCAGATGGGGATGGCGTATGTGGCAATGCTCCTGATGATGGCGGAGAAGGCTCTGGCCTTTGTTCTGGGTGACAGGGTTTTGCTATGGAAGAAAGGTTTGAGCTTTAAGGAGGCTTCTAGCATTTTTCTCCTGGTGAGGCGGAGGTGTTTGTTCCAGGATAGGTTCCTGTCGAACGTCACTCCGACGTATTTGACCGATTGGCTCCACGGGATGGAAGAGCCTTTGATCGTTATTTTTGGAGGGGTGCGGTTTTTACGGGAGATTAAGATTTCACTGGACTTGCTCTCGTTGATGGAGAGTCTCCACCGTGAGTACCAGTTGATGAAGTGTGGGAGAAATCTGTTTAGCCTTGAGGTGCTGTGGCAGATTGTTTTAGTGGCGTCTATGAGGGCAATATCGTCCGCGTAGAGTGCCGTGGCAATTGTATCGTGTATGGGAAGATCATAGCAGAAAAAAAGTAAAAAGTAGGGGGGAGACCTTAGACCCTTGAGGGACGCCGGCTGAAATGGCCTTTGGAGTGGAAAGGGAGTTGCCTATCCTAACTCGAATAAATCGATCTGATAGGAACGACTTTATTATCCCAATCAAATAATGGGGGATGTCATTGGCAATGAGCTTGAAGACGAGCCCATCATGCCATACCCTGTCGAAGGTTTGCTGGACATCTAACAGCAGCATCGTTGTGTGCAGCCGTCTATTCATGTTTTCAGCAATGAGTTCCGTAACTCTGAGAAGTTGGTGACAGGGGCTGTGCCCTGTGCGGAACCCATGCTCACAGTCAGGTATGAGGTTTTTTCTGGTGACCGAGGTGGAGAGGCGTTTTAGGATAACGCTTTCGGCCACTTTGCTTAGGGAGTTTAGAAGACTGATGGGACGATAGCTTGCGGGGTCGTTGAGGGGCTTCCCGGCTTTTGGAAGACAGACCACTATGGCCGTTTTCCAGGCCTTGGGATAGTACGAACATTCGTTTGAATTGGCCTGATATTAATACTTTAAGCCAACTACATTGAGTTGATGTTCGTGATTCAAGACGCCACGTAGTGGCCGCTGGTGAAACTAACCACTAAACTGTTAACTTAATTTATTGTTAAAAGTAAAATTATTTTCAAGAAAAAATATAGCCTATGTCTTTCCCAAGGTAATATAGAATCTATATGTCTTTGATAAGTTCTTTTGGTAAACAAAGAAATTGTACCTTTACCTAATTGAAGATCTGCTGTAGTTGTCCAACGTTTCGAGCTCGCTACGGCTCCTCATCTACGGGAATGATTTTAAACAAGGACA
Organism: Sycobia sp. Sy_11; assembly: GCA_018907035.1. Lineage (NCBI taxonomy): Eukaryota > Metazoa > Arthropoda > Insecta > Hymenoptera > Epichrysomallidae > Sycobia > Sycobia sp. Sy_11. Next base: position 2,550,191 of record JACCIC010000036.1, read on the forward strand.
GTCTGACTGTCATTATAATATGACAGTCAAGTTTTCAATTAATTATATATTGATATGTATTAGTACTGATATAAATATATATTAATATTATTATATATTAATTTTAATTTATTTAATTGGACTGAAGACCAATAGAAATATTTATTCATTTATCGTAAAACAGTCGACATAAGCACAATTGAAGTCAACATTTAGTCAATAAAGTTTGACTCTTCTTTAAATACTTTAATTCGTTAAAAAAAAAACAGTTTGTATATATGTAATAAAACATAACTATTGCACTTATGCAATAGTTATGTAATTTTACTAAATTTTTTTAACAAACATTTAGTTGTTTTAAAGAAACATTGCTTTGTTTTTGGTAATTTTTTAATCGATATTTCATTCATTCCCTTTTGCTAAATAGTTAATTACCTTTACTAATTGCTCTTATTAAAAGTAACAAACATTTTTTTAAATTTAATTGATTATTTCTACAAAATGAGTTCAGTTATTAATATTAAACCATTTAGTTGATTTAACTGTAATGCCTTTGAATTAACTATAATTTAGTCAGATCTACTAAATATTATTTTTACTAAATAATTTAGTTAATTTTATTCTTTCTTTATTTGTATCAATGAAATATTTATTTAAGTTAACTAAATATGTTTTACTAATTCCTTTTAATAAATATATTTTATAAAAGCAACTAATATTTTTTTCAATGTATTATACACCCATTGTATGAAGTTATATTTTCCTTTAATAATTATATAAATATATAATATTCCATATTTTCTTTACAGTCCCTATACTAATAATGTCATTTTTCAGCAATATTTCAGAAAGTAAGCGATTTTTATGAATGTAAATGCATTTGTTAAAAATCATTGCTGTATTACAATAGTTTAATAATGGAATCGCTTGTGAAAATAATTCATAATAAAACAAAACACCATCAAATAAATAGTTAATTATATACATATATGAGGCATTTTCATAATTTTAACGTCCCAATACATCATTAACCTCCGCAAATGGTTGAAAATAATAATCAAATAGATTGCAAAGATTTTTATTACTTAAAAAAGGATCGTATTTTTAAATGCTAAAACTACGCCGTAAAATAATATTAATTTCGATTATATATTTAAAAACCTTAATATAAAATTATAATCGTATTTTATGATAGCCATTGGTATAATTACCCTATATATTTGTAAAATAGTTCGCTACAATAATATAATTTTCAAACTTGTTTCAAACAATACTATTTTATAAAGTGCATTTAATTTTCATGAATTTCGTGCCTAAGAGTTTATGTTTAACTACAATTAGAAATATTACAAAAATTTATACTTTATTAACAATTTTTTGTAGTAAACTTTCAACCCATCGGTACACGCAACAATATGCACTTAAAATTGTAAATGCATTATACGGGAATCGCTATTGAATTTTTATTAAATATAGTAGGTGGAATGTTAAAATAAAGATTTACGAAATAATCTATTAAGATGAACTTTATTTGAAACGAGGAAAGAAAAGACGTCTGTTCAAACGAAAGGACCACGCAAAGCTAACTGTAGTACTCGAAATTGAAAACTCTGTAAGCCTTTGTGAGAGCTTAAAACCTATAAAAAAACATCAGGCATCTAAACAATAAACTCATAAATGTGGTGTAAACAGTGGACACATATGTTTACATCCTTTTACGATCAAGATGAAGGGGTACAAATTTCAATGAAAACTTTAAATGCTTGAAACATCGGAAACCTTAAAATCCTTCTTTTTCTCAATTTTCTCTGATCTCCAGGACTCTACTCAATTTAGGTCAGGTCAGAGCCTGAAAACCCTGGATTATCTTACAGCACATCATAAATTTTTTGCTCACTTTAATTCCTTTAATTTAGCACTTCTTATACCAGCTTATACTGACGCCACTCCGGTACTACCGGTACAGTTGGTTCAAACATCAGCTAAAAATTTTTAATACCATCTTCCTATTACTTGTGTCTGCTTGTGTTCTTGTATAAGCATCTATCTTCTACCTTGGTTCTACCTGGTTCTACTTCTCATATATCTGATCTGATCTGCCTATATACATCATAGCTGATAATATAGCTAGTCCAAGCTCCAAGATCCAAGAATTGCGATAGTCGTAGCGTTTGTGTCGTTTGTCGTTGGCCGATGTCCAACCGTCATTTTACGTTCAAAACGCCAGGGTCCAACCAGGTCCAACCTGATCGAACCACAAAACACACGAGAGAGAGAGAGAGAGAGAGAGAGAGAGAGAGAGAGAGAGAGAGAGAGAGAGAGAGAGAGAGAGAGAGAGCGAGAGTGAGAGAGAGAAATAGAAGCAGACAGATATTGAAAGGCAATGGGATCATAATTGGGACTTTAGGAACATCACTAAAATGTGCGAAAAAAACTGGTATCGCGTATTTATGGCGTTTCTGATCGTATGACCTAAGTCCTAATAGGTCCTAACCTAACCCTAAACCTCACTCAGAGACGAATGAATTGGAAAATGGAAGAATAATGATAAAAAGACAGATTCATATCCATAAAGATAATTGCTTTCATCTATCATATAGTTCATATATCTCCCCATAATTCTATGTCTGTTAAATTCAATGTATTAAAAATTAAAAATTTGTAGGTGACAGATCACGAATAACAAATAACTTAGAAATACGATCCTTGTTTATTCAGATTTTATTCTTTTTCGTGACTTAGGGCTATTATCAGTAAGGCACACTGGTATCATTGGTATCTTCAGCAGATAGGAGCAGATGCGCAGATATCAGATGGTATTAGAGATGTCTCACTCTCATACCAAATTAGACTTTCAATGTAATTACTTCTAAATATAATTAATCTTATATTATGCCTGTGCTCTTAAAAGTTCTAAGTCGTGTTTAAATGGTGTAATTCAAGTTAGGAAAATAGCGGCCATAATACAGTAAGGGCTATTTCTCGGAGTTACGGACCATCCATCTGAGTTAGGTTAGAAACAAGTTCTAATAAAAAAATTTTGTGTATAATCAGGTACAATATATCTACTTCCGCCGTAATTACATTAGTGTGACGCCAGTGCTGCCTTGCACACACATACACACACACACACACACACACACACACACACACACACACCATATATATATATATATATAAAATTTGAAAGGGAGTTAATATTGGAAATAAAGTAACATTTAGTGAAACAAAATAATTAAACAAACAACTGTTAAATAATATAGCATAGATATCCATAATAGATATTTATTGTCTAAAAATAAATCTAATAAATAGTTTTGACTTTTTTATAAATTAAATTTAATGCAAATACATATTTATTTTATAGAAATAAATACAATAAATATTTTTAACTTTTTATATAGGACATTTAATGTAAATATTTATTTATTTATCAATCTAGATTTCGACGTTTATTTGGTTTTAATCTATTTTCTTTATTGTATACATATCTATTTTCTATCATTTTACATGATATCTAACATAAACTGGTCACTTTACAGAATACCATAAACACTTTGCAGAATCAAGTATTTATGGTATTGAGTCTTTTGCAATATATTTCAATAGATTTTACAAATTATTTCAATTTAACAATTAAAATTTTAATAATCATGCATGTCATAATCACCGTACATTAAATTGTTTTCATTAAATTAGAGCAAAATCTATGAGACTACTATGTAAAAAAGTTTTTTATAATTTTTTTAAATGTATTTGTAATTCTAAATAAAGTTTTTTTAAATTTTATTATTTTTCCAAGTAGTTTTCACTGAATATTCAGAACTTTAATCACAATGTTTCATAAGTGCAGTATCTAGGTCTCTTTAATGTTACATGAAACATTTATGACATGTAACTTTATGTAAAAGCATATTAATTTAAATACATTTTCAATTTTACATTTCATTTATTAGTTTTGACATGGCATTCAACATTAAATTAATTAAGTTAATTCTACGTTCCAGTATATAATACAAATTTTGTATCATTACTAAAAACTTCTATGCATTTAATAAGATGCTTTATTATTATCACAAGTATTTTTCATTGCATTCATGGCCCTTAATTAAAAATACTTTAAATTATAAACCAGCCTGTGAAAATAAGCAAACAAGTCATTAAATACTGACAGGTTTTTTGTAATGTTACAGGATGTATACTGTGCACTGTAATGTTAACTTTGATCTCCATTTTAATGTTGAATGTCTGTCATGTGAAAATTAATAATTGAAATGTAAAATTGAAAGTGTATTTGACTCAACATACTTTAATAATCTGAATTCCATATAAATTTCTTCTGTGCCATTAATATTATCTAAGTACTGTATATAAATACGTAGAAAAATGATAAAGTAGTTGATTGAATGCGTATAACTTATTTGGTTCACTATAATTTAATGAAAACAATTCAATGTCATGTTTTTATGTCATATGTGATTATTAACATTTTAATTGTAAAATTGAAATAATTTACAAACTAAATTAAAATGTATTAAGAAAGTCTCAATGTCATAAACATCTTATTCTGCAACAGTAAAATGACCAGTTTGTGTTATATGCAATATAAAAAATAATATAAAATAAATATTTGTACAATAAAAAAAATAGATTAAAACGAAATAAACGTTTTATTACATATTGATAAATAAACATGTATTTATATTAAATTTACTGTATAAAAAAGACAAAAATATTTATTGTTTTTTTTATAAAATAAATATTTATTTACAATAGATTTATTTTATAAAAGTCAAAAATATTGCATTTATTTCTATAAAATAAATATTTATTTGCATTAAATTTATTTCACAAAAGTCAAAAATATTTATTTCTAAACAGTAAATATTATTACTTATATCTATGCAATATCGCAAAGCATTTGTTTGATTAATTTTGTTTCACTATGTGTTACTTTATTTTCAATATTATGACAATAGCAGACAATAGTGTACACGTCCTTATATTCGATGGATTGATACGGACTATAAACCTATGTATAAACCATAAACGAGCCAAATGAACATACGGTTATATATATAATTACGGTCACTTTTTGTTTAACTTGGATTACGCAATTTAAAAGCAAGTTAGGACTTTTAGATGTAAAGGTTGTTACAGCTCTTATCAGCGTTTACCTTTTAGTGTTCTTACAGACAAAAAGAGGTGATGAGGTAAATGATAACGAATGACAAATGTGAAGTGGTGTAGACTGTCAAGAGCATTTTAGCTGATTTTAGCAGATCTTAGTTACGTTACATTACATAGACGTACTTTATGACTTATCCGAGACTTGAGAAAAACTGCCGACAGCACGAGCGCGAGGCGAAAGCCTTGCAAATTTTGAATCTCTTTCATTTCATTAGAAATATTCAAATAAGATGATAAGAATAAGCAATAACATGAAACCGAGTATAAAATAAAAACCTCGACAATCATGTGAGGAATTCATTGGTACAGACTTCACGCACAATTTTATGAACCTACTTGTAAATTTATAAGCTTTATTTTATATCCCCACTGTTGTAACATATACATAATTTTTTAGAATAAATTTTCCATAATGCATAACTATGATATTAAAATATTAAATTGATAGTAAAGTTTTGTGGAAATTTCTAGTTATTTTTTCTTCATTTCATTTATATTGAATTGCATTTTCAGTGATTTGAATGTTTTTTAGTAATATATATTTACAAAATATTACAGTATGTAGAAAATAACATGTTTTTGTCTTATTATAAAATATAATTTCTTACATGCTATAATTTTATAATAAATTCATTAAAGTCAACATTTTATTACAAATACACATATTGTTTTAATTTTTATTTGTTTGTGCTTTACTCCATTGCTGTAACAAAATTTCTTCTATTTACATCCAAAAAAGATAATTAATTTATTCTCTTCATTTGCCATGCAACCAAAAGATTGTAGCAAAAGTATAAAGAAAAGCCATGGACTTGAGATGCAGCAAGGATAAATCCATACCATAAAACACCATACGGAAGATCCTACAATAAGTATCAATTAAATAAATAAAACGTTAATATACTGAACATAAAATACTATTAATGAGCTTAATGTCAATTTATAAATTTTACCTGCCATACAAGAATATTTTGTATATCACCATTCGATAAATATGTGTAAACATCTTTAAAATAATATACAAAGGCATATAATATAGGTCCAAAACCTAAAATTGTAATACCAATCATATATTGCTGCAGTGTCTTGATTTTATTTTTTCTACTAGCTGACAGACCAAGGAATGATAAAAACAAACTTGCGCACCAGATGTATTCCCACCACAGTGGCTGTCATAAATAAAAAATTTAATTAAACACATTAATTATGTATAAATAATCAGTTGTTTATCAAACAATGCATCATTACCTGTGGCACTTGAAGCTCTTCTATTTCTAAAATAAATATATTCAAACGATCTAAAATATCAGCTGACAATTTGGCCAGCATAACAAAGAACAATATGTAATGAAAAAATATACAGTATTTCAGTCTTGACTTGTTCACTGCACTGAAAGAAAAACATTTAATCAGTACAGCATTAAAGAAAATGATAAATTGTATATTATTAAAAATTCAAAGTTTTTATGTGAAAATATAGCTGAAAATAAAATAAATGTTCAATCGAATCACATTATGATATCATAAACATGATATTGCATCAATATCATTTTTGAAATAATAATTTTATCAATTAATATCTATCAAAATGTATCGTGAAAACAGCTTGGTTGGTCTCCTATTATCAATAGCCCACCTAATTTGATAATGTGTCGCGACTCTCTGTCTATGTTGGAAATCACTGCCATCGGTTCCAAGGGCCTGCTGAAGAGTGACTCTTGAAGCCATTATATTTTATTATTTTTCTGGTTCAGTAATTGGAGGCGTTACAATGCACTTGTCAGATGCAAATATTCTCCCTAAAGACCGGACAGTTTTCGAAAGAATACCAAAATTCAAGGTAACGCATCCCACTAACTACCCATTCGTGTACTTGCTGTACTCAACTATTTTTAAACGTGTAATGTAACGAGCGCGCAGCTCGTGTTCAATCTTCAATGTGTAGTTGTATATTGTGTACACGTCGTCTCCGCTGGTGTCCGTGTGCAAACTATAACCTTAGTATAACTGCAACACATTATTCGTGCATTAACTGCAGTGCAGAGCTTCTGTTCGTCATAAACTCATCGATATAGATAATAAATGATTTTTAAAAATCATATAAATTTATATGTTTGATACATAATAAAAATATATAACATAATGATGATATTATTAGATGTGGTTGTTAAATGCTGATTAAATGATACGTGCTAAATTTTTATTACAGATGTATTGGAGTTAGTATAGTTTAGTATAGTTTAGTATTTTTTGTCTAGTATAGTTTTTTATTGAACCCAAACATAAATTCAAAGCAAATACGTACATTATTTATGTAAATATGCATTCATACATTTTAAGTATCAAATTGCAATTTTGACCGTTGAGCTATATAATTACTAATTTCTGAGTTTTTTTTCATAGCTTACTATATAGACAAGAAATACAGCTACTTTGATATATAATTTTTTTAATGCGTTTACAATAGGCTTATTATTAAAAGATAATAAATTACTAAATGATAATTCAAAATTAAAAATAATTTTGTTTTAACTTCATTTAATAATATACAAAAGTAATTAAATAAATAATATTAAATAAACTGAAAAAAATCTTGAAGAAAGCGCGTTTTTGATAGGTACTTATTTTACCCACTAGATGTCTAATATGAAGCCAAATTTACGGAGCGGATCTTTCTACACTTGCGTGCTTATATGCTCATAATTTCGAAGACTTCCAAATTTGACCCTTGTGGATCCGAGGTTTCACTATCTATTACTTATTTAATACCATATTAGCATTTAAATATTCCGAAAATGTTAAATAATATCTTACGACCTCTTGTACGTCAGATTGTTCAACAGGGTAATGTTTTTATTAATCTTATTCATAAGTTATGTAACTGATTACTTTCTCATTCGCTTTTAAAATGACACTAAATTTAACATTTTACAGAAAAAATTTCTTTTTTTCTGTCTGTTTTGTAAATTTAAAAGGTGTTTAAATCAACGAGTTTAATATGTATATTTATTTAATATATATATTATTATTTCATACCGATTAAAATGTCATTTTAATTTTTTTTATACAAACATTTCATAATAGATTACACAAAATTGTTAATAAAATATGATAGTAAAATATTGATAATAGTCCGTTTTCAATTTTCTAATTTTTGTTAATATATCAATCAAATATTATTTACTAAAACATTTATTTATGTTTAGGAGCTCCAAAACGCTTTTCTCATAAGCACAGCGATTTCAAGTATGTAACATTCGATGAAGCTTGTGTGCCAGAAGGTTCTTGGCAAGAGAATTTTAATAAAAGGCAGGTGAAATATAATACACATCTTGTACTTGGTGTAACAGCTTTTATTCTTACTTTGGTATCTGTAAGTATTTTAGAAATAATACTTGTAGACTTTAATTATTAGTAAGATATATATATATATATATATATAAACATATTGTTTTCAGATTAATAGGTTTGAATTAATCTTCTTCAACTATTTACCTCCTAAACCAAAAAATAACTAACTAACAATTGTATTGATTTAGTCATAATTTCATAGATAATATAACAAGATATAATATGAGAAGAGATAAAAATTACATTTATATCTTGTAATCAAGCTAAAAATTTTAACTTTCTGTTTACTTTATATAAATTTGTTTGAAAAATAAAAAACATTTTAAAAATAATGATTTAAAATTTTGTATATTATTTATTTTATATTTTACGAATAAGTTATAAATATCAATAAAGTATTATTTGTTATATTAACATAAATTTATATTATTTTATGTAATATATAGTCCTTTAAGAAGGAGTAATCAATTAAAGTTTCTCAATTTTTTTTTTAAATGAATAAAAAAATCTTTTTTTTATTATATTTGAACTTAAAGTTCCATCAATAATCCTCACAAAAACTTTGATAGCCTTACTATGTGTATATATTTGATGTTACCTGAATTACTTGATTGCACTTTAACAACATTTATAAAAAAAATTTAGAATGATTTAACTATTAAATGATACACATATAGTTCTAGTTTTATAAAAAGTGTTATAATCAGTAACGGGGTATCCATTAACAAGCCTAGGTTAAAGACAATCTTGCTTTGCAATAAACTATATCAATAAATCATTACAAAAAATTATTAAGGAATATTTAAATTCAAGAACTTTTAGAGTGAATATTTAGATATTTTTAAAAAGTTTTATTTAATTTTTTTTTATTTTTTTTTCTTCCTTTTTTAGATATATATTTAATATATATAAATAGAGCAGTTATGTTTTTTTCGGTCGCTAATTATAAATATCGTAATGAATTTTAACAGAAATTGAATTTTCTTGGTGAAATTGTTAGAATAACATAAAAATTATGGTTTTTGGAATTTATCTCGAAAAAAACAATTATAAAAAATATTTGCATCAAAAATTGTAGATCTCTTCAAAATACAAAATACATGTTTATTCTATATATGTTTTGGGAACAAGCGATATTTCTGATGATAATAAACGAATTCAATCTCGGGGTCCCTTGAAGCATTGTTAGTGTTGTCGCCATATAGTTAGTGTGAAACCGCGTATTTCAGGCATGAACGCGTGTTTCTAATTAAACGCACAGATCTTAAATACTAGCCAAGGTACCATAAAAGAGGAGAGCATTGGTTTTATACCATTTTGTATATAGAAATTTTTTTCTTATTGGGTTACGTATCTAAGTTTTCCACATACATAATATAGAAACCTTTGAAATATTTTTCAAGGAAAACCATCTTTCTTATAGGTATTTGTTATGAACTTCATTATGTAAATTCATTTTGAGTTAAAAGCCATTATGATATTCGCAATCAATACCCAAAATAACATAAATGTATAAAATTTCAGCAAAAGATTTCTAAATTGTATTATTGAGTAAAATACTTTAGTACTTTAATTTGTTGTGGATCTCGAGATGAATTTCATGGAATAATGTTTTTAAAAGTAATTTCAATTATTTAATGATAATGATTTTAAATAATCATTAATTTTTTATAATATTCACTTATTTTTTTACTGCTATACTTCAAAGGATTTGTTCTGCTAACCAATTTTTTATTTCTGACAGGAAAAATCTTTCCTTTTTCAATCGGCATAAATAAGATTGTGGCTGCAGTTCACATTATTTACCTAAGTTATCTTGTAAAATATGAAAAACTTAAAAAATATTTTTAATGAAAATTATAGATCTCATGAAAATACATTTTTCTGTAGAAGCAGCCTTTCTCGCGAAAAACCTATTCAAAGCAACAGAGGAAACGGAATATAAAAGTGGAAAAACCAATAGAATTATTATTTTTAAATCACTCTTTCTTTAAAAATAATGCTTATAAAGAAAGAAATATATAGACTAAAAATATTTATTTTGATCAGACTTACAACTTTTACTTGAAATATTAAAAAAATAATTTCGTATTTAATGAAATAACTTTGTTATTTTTCTAGTATTATATGTTTCTTCTGAAGTAAAATCTATGCTAGCTATACTATCGTTGTCACTAGTTATTGGTTTATTGTGTAAGTGGACGTTTATTTCTATAGGGTCGATTGTATTTTTTTTAATTATTTTTAATTTTACTAACATCTGTATCGTCACTATTTACTTGTTTGTAGACTGCAAGTATAAACGCAAGTGTAACGAGTTATATACCTACAGTTTCATTCTTACCGTTCGCTTGATCACGATTGTATGACCTATGTTTCGTGCGATGATTTTACAGGGTCCTAAGTAAGGTCTAATAAGAGGTGGTTTAACTGTTTATCTCCTAAAGAAGATGTGCGTGCATTCTTTGAATTATTCGAATGTAAGATCAAACAATAACAGAATTATACCGACAGCATTGAGATCGGGGTTGTTTTTGTATTAAGAAAATCAGATGTGGGAACGTTCCACTTACTTTTGTAATATAGTGTAAGATTGTATACATATTTGTCACACATATTTTCGCATAGTTTACTTTGTCTATTTTCAGTTGACGAGGCTAATAGCACACCTATTTAATTTTTGATGTTACGTATTAAAAAGCCTAGATCTAATTCTAGACACCTATATGAGAGGACGTGTCGAATGCAAGCGCCAGACAATCACGAGTAGATACTATATACTTAATTGTTAGCCGCTTTATTTTCGGGAGATATTCTTTTCCAGCTCGGGTTCAGACATTTGTTCACCTATATAAATAGCTAGTTAATGAAAATGAAAATTTGAAAAGTCATTTATGTATGTTATTTTGATACGTTATAAGTAGAAATCACAGTAAGAAGTATGTGAGAAAGAGAGTTCATTGCGCAGACGTGTATGACTATGAATAATGTTTATATTTCATTTACTGATTGGTGGTTGATATGTTTTTTGATCTGAGTTTCTATTTATCATAGGGTATTGAAAACGGCTGGTCTATTATGTATCTATTTCTACATACAGTTGAAGAAATCTTGATAAATTGATTACTTTAATGTCTTATAAAGCGAGGTCCTATTAAGGCACGTTTGAGAATCTTTTTTGGTATCTATATAGCATCGAAAAACATCATTCATAGACTCATTTCTACTTCAAAGAAAAGAGAAAGAAATCCACTCTCCCCTATTGACACACAAGCCCACACACGCGCGCTAGGGGCGTGAGTGAGCGTACCCACTACGCATGTACTCAGTATTAATGATTTCCGCAATCTGTTTACTGCTGGTAGCTGTAAATGGGTATTGTTATCGGGAGCGAGGAATTAATGAGGGAAACTAACAACGAGAAATCATTTTCGTTACCATTCATATTTCATACGTAGATTGCTATTTATATTTTGAGCCTTATAATGAAAAGACAGTAGTTTATTATTGAAAATGGCTTTATTGTTTTTCGAAGTATTCTCCATGATGATCAACACAATTTTGCATGCGCTCGAATCAATTTTCGTTATCCTTTTACCACTCCGATTGAGGTATCTCCAAAATATGGTTTTGAATGCATCAGCAGCTTCTTCAGGTGCCGAAAAACGTTGACCACGCAATTTGATTTTGATGTGCGTGAATAAGAAGAAGACATTGGGCGCCAAATCAGGACTATAAGGCGGATGACCCATTAATTCGATGTTTGGTAAATGCCTTTCATTTGCATTTGGAAACATAATTTTACAGAATAAACAATAAACCGATTGAATGACTATAGTAATTTTAATATTTCACACACGTCTTCGATCTGACATTTATTTTTTTCAAGATTTTTAATGTATGGATAAAGATTGAGATTATTAGATTCATATTATTAGATTCATAGATACAATATTAGATTTAAATTATCTGTAATGTCCGGAAGGGATTCAGAAGGTAAAGGGTAAGAGGGAAACTTTGTCAACCAATGAGAAAACATTTTCAGATCTGGAAAATGAAGGAGGGGCTTTTTTAAGCCCATAAGAGAAAGATTTTTCTTCCTCTGTTACTTCGCAATTGCTTTAAATACCGCGGAGGAAAGCTGTTTTCATCATTTTCTATGAGCTTCCTTTTTTTTCAAGACGTCCAAATGAAGGCTGAATATGTGAAGAAATTTAAGCAAACAAAAGGGGCATTGCCAAGTAGTTTCCACTGCTCCCGTAGAAGGTACCAATGAAATTATCGCTTTAGAAATTGTAGAAAATTGTGGCGTGCTTAGAGTACTCTGCGAAGGTAGAGTGATCCATGCAATCATTTGAATGTATCACTTAATTTCTGTTTTTATTGAATTCTGTATTTAATTTATTTAATTTTATTTTTTAATTCAGTTTGGTACTTATTTATTTTATTTTGTCACTTACTTATTTTATTTATTTCATTTCATTATTTCTTTTATTAATTCATTTTGTTGACAGAAGGAGGCCGCATATGAAATGCGGAGAAGCAGTCGTAGCTGCAGCCGCAGCCGCATCATTAGCATTTTAAGTATAAAAAATGTAGAAGAACCGGTAAAACAGGACAAGCCGAAAAACCGAGAATAATCTCGTAATTTATATTATAATAAATTATAATGAAAAAAAATAAAACAAAAATATTTATAATGTAAATATATATGTATTGTAACAGGGTTGTAGGTTATCAAGGTACTAAATACGACCTTGGTGTATCTCTTCTAATTGACCTAATTCTGTTACTATTAATATAGATAATAATAATTTAAATACTTACCGTCGCTAAGGATTGAGTACCTTGACCGGAAGCAATGAATAAAATATTTTTTAATTTATAAATAATTATAAATTTATTATAACTATTATTAATTATTAATATTTCTATATTTATCAATATTTTATATTTTCTTAGTAAGAATTTATTCTTACTGTACGGTCTGTTCGGGCCATCCGGCTTCCAAGGGCGCCATAAAAAAGGGGATGCGCATAAGGTACAAATGTGCGCTTTCCCGAATTGGAAAATAGACGTAGCTAAACCGGCCGTGAGAAACATTGGTTTCTCGTGGGCGCTTCGCCGGGACGCCATAAAACTTAGCGCGTCGGTCCCCAGAAAGGGTCCATCAAGGCCGAGGTGCTGCCTCTCGCCTGTTCCGCCGAGGATCAGTGCTCGATTAGAATTTGACCGTCTGCGGACACTTCGCGTAGAACTTCAACGAGCAAGGACGAGTTTTCTCTGAGAGCGTTATCTGCGTGTGTCGATCTCGTGATTGTCGCGTGTATCATTTGTTGTTTGTTGCGTATTTGATAGTGTTAACTCCGCGTGCATTATTTGTAATTCGTGTGTGTTTTAGAGTGTTACTTTGCGTGTATTATCTGTAGTCCCTATACGTGTTTTCTATCTGTGTTCTCCCGTGTTTTATATCTCCTTTTCTATGTGTGTTTGTATATAATTATACGCGTGCGCATACCACATACACTTGTGTGTGTTAATATTAAGTCACCTTAAGGGCAAGTGTATGATACGACCCTGTTTTTGTGCGATCTATTTGAGATCCCCCGGGCCAAGGCATTTGGACTTGGAGCGATCGCCCGTGCCGCGATCGCTGAGGTTGCCCCCGGCGGCATTCGGGCCCGGTGGCTGCCGTTACGGTAAGGGCTATTCCCGTATCCAGGAGCTTGGGGCCGTAATGCAGAGCAGGAGGATCAGCGAAGCACACCTTCTCGTTACGACCTCTCTAACCACGTAAGGAGTACTCCGTTAATACGTTATAATAAATAAAAAACAAAGTAATAACAATTGTAATTATTAAATAATTTAATAATTTTGTAATTTTAAATTTATAGAATTTTAATCTTATTATTAACCATAAAAAGTTTTATCATATGTACCTAATATTTTTTTTTATTGAATTATCCTTCATCCCACCCCATTCACCAATTAATTTATTATTTATAAATATATATTAAAAGTGCATATTTATTTTACTAATTAATACATAATTTATGAATATATTTTTATTAATATAAATTTTTTAAAACTTAAATTTAGTTTATTATTATTATTATATTTTATTTCCAATTCTAGCTTTCGTGAGTCTTTTTACATTACCCATATAATTTCAATTGCAATACTGTACATTTATACCCATATCTATCTTATTAAACACTTTATAACTACGCTGCATATAGTATATATTATATTCTAAATATTAATATTTACTTATTTTTCTACATCTCTGCTTCCCTTTTCCCCATAACTAGTTTTTCAAAGATGTTAATAAAGTGAAATATATGTATGTTCGATTCTCTATATAAATTCAGTTTCTTAATAATTAATAAAATGTTATAAAATAATTAATGTTAATTATCAAAAAAAATTTTAATTTATTTTAAGAATTACTTTAATAAAATAGGAAATATAATTAAATTTTTCATGATTTTTTTATATATTCATTTTAGGAAGAATATATTTTTTTAGTAATATAATTTATTATATGGATGCTCTTATTCAATTTCGTTTCGTCCATACTTTCCATTCAAATAATTTTGAAGCCATGTGCGTATTATCAAAATATCCCGGATTGTAAACATTAGTAATTGTTTTCTTCATAATTGATGATTGCCCAAATCACATATTAACCTTCACACTGTATTGATTGCAATGAAGAATAATGAAGATTCTTCACATCATCTATAATTCTGGAATTATATTTTTGTTTTGAATTAGAAAAAAAGCATAAATTATCACTGAAAAAGTATAGTAAAATTATGAGAAAGTATGAACAAAGTAGGAGAAAGTATAAACAAAGTAAGAATAAATATGAAAAAATATCAATACGTAATAAAAAAGTATCGAAGTCGAATGGAAAAGTATAATATTTATACATAAAAAAAAATTTAAAGATGATTGAAAAAGTATGAAAATTACTTACATATTTGGTAAGTATGATAACCAGTTCAACAAATCTCTAATGTCCTTTTGAGTCTGTGATAAAGAATGTCGTCAGTATCCCATTCAATCCATGATAATCACGTTGCAGCCAGTGTATCGTTTTTTTTAAGCCCCAAGTAAAAATGCTCCACGGAAATAGTGGTTTAAAGAGATGCACGGTTGGCAATGCACCTCCTTCCATAGTCCACAAAATAAATTCTTTCAAGATGATGCTTTGAGAACCACTTTTTTAAAATCTCTTGGTGTCATTGATGAACATTTTATTTTCCAGACATTGCAAGATATTTTTTCTAAAAACAACGTCCATTGCCGTACTCTTATTATCACGCAGTTTCGAAGCTGGAGTGATGACTAGAAATGTAAAATTTCATTCTCATCGTTACATTTTAAAACAAGATACTGCGCCTCCTGAAATGCCCCCCCCCTGTATGGATTAAAACTTATCCAAACTTTTCAGTTCACAATTGAATAAATCACATTTAAAATCACTCCACTTTCAGAGAATCAGCTTGTAATTCATGTCATTTGAATTATAAAGATTCGAGATTCATTGCAATGATTTTTCATAATCTTAATTATTAGGTTATCAAATATCACCCTTCCGCTGTTTTGCTCTTTATTCAATGATTTATAAAAAGTGTTACAGTGGTCGGATTTACTTCAAATATGCGCCGTTTTGTTCAATAATTTGTTTCCATCTAGACGGCAAGTTCATAATACCCCTCTCGTAGAAACTCCTTTTTTCTTAATTTTCGTAAGATTACGTCCATGTACGGGAGCGGATATGCGCTGACCTTGGACACTGAGTGCAATTTGAGATAGTCCATGCAGAATCGGTAGCTCCCGTCGCTCTTACGAACCATTACGCCGGGGCTAGACCACTCGCTCGTCGATCGGCGAATTATGCCCTGATCGAGCATTTTGCGTACTTGCGCATGCATTTTCAGCTCTATCTTCTGAGCGACTGGATCATAACGTTGCTTAATCGGCTTAGCATCGCCAGCATCGATCACGTGGTCCGTCAGATGCGTGCAGCCCAGAGACTGATCAGCCGGAGGTAGCATCAGGCGACGAGTTCTTCGAGAGCTCGACATTGACTATCTTCAATATTAGCTAAGCCTATAGAGGCAAGCGAATACGTCGAGGTAACCGAAACGGTGCAAAGTTGTAGCGGAACGAAATCCGCAGCACCCTCGATTGACATGATATTGTCGCGCGGGTGGATGGCAGCATTGAAAGCGCGGTAGTCTGCACGGAGCAGACAGTCGTTTTCCAAGTCTGGAATTCTGATGACGTCAACAAACAAAACACGTAGTCACGTGTTGGCTCGCGTTTGGCCTGCGTACGTCGCTGTTCTTTGCTAATCAGCTCAGCTTGAAAGCGTCGGTCGACGCCGTAGCACCTCCGAGCCGTGTGGCAGAACTCTTGCCACGTGTTCCAAACTTTCCGGGATAGACGGTATCAGTGTAAGGTGACACCATCCAAGAGCTCCGTCATTACATTAAACATGCCCTCGTCCGTCAGTGGCGTCAATCTGCGACATTCCGCGATCCTCTGCAGAAATTACTGAACGCTTTTTCTCTTGGCATTATTGAATGGGATTTTCCATTGGATCACGGTTTTGCCAATGTCCGTGTGCTGCGTCAAGGTACTTGATAGCGTAGATCGCGTTATATTAACAGGCGAGCTGATCACATCTCGATCCGTGTGATGTCCCCCCTTCCAGACCCTTGGTACCGAGGGTAGCAAGGAGCCAAGAACGTAGGCTCGCCGGTCGACCTAGGAACTCTATTACCATTAGAGTGTTCATCACTTTCAAAGTACTGAAGATCGTATGTGTCTTGGAAAATGACAAGATCGCATCGTAGTGTTTTATGCAGCTGTTGCTAAATGCTAGTCAACGTAGCATGCATTTCATTTTGCTTTTGCTGCAGATCTACGCAAAAAAACGCGCGCGTATTTTTGCGACATCGTCTTTACTCTCGTATTTCACAAAGTCTCCCGGGCTATAGTTATAGCCCGTCAGCCCTTTGAAATAAGGAACCATCATTTTTTAATTCCAGTTCCGTTGTTATGCTCCTCCTAGCATAGGCTTTGGAGCCAGTCATCAAAGTCGTTTGGAGAGTTTGCCATCAATTATCTGTTTAATTGACGGGAAATGAAAGAAAGAAGAAAAAAATCAAAATTTGTTCTTTATTTATAAATAAAAAAATTTGGAATTAATTAATTATAATTATTAAAGAAATTTTTAAATTAATTATTATAGTTAACTAGATGCACGACAAATTACTCGGTAATACTCCAGCAATTGGAAAAACAGCAAAAACAACAGAAATTAATTAAACAAACAAATAACCACTTGAAAAAAATTTTGAGAGAATTTATTAATTAGCTGATTAATTATTGGGTATTAAATTAGTTAATGAATGAAAGAATGCCCGTAACTAACCCGTTGAGCGGTACTCATTTGACGGTTGTTACGACGAGACAGAACAGCCAACAAAAAATTTCGTACGTTTTATCATGACAGAAGAAAAGAGATAAAGGAAACAAATTTTTGAATTGTTATTTAATTGTTATTTCATTGAATTGTTATTGTATTTAAATTGATTATTAATGAATAAAATTTAATTAATTGTTATTTAACAAAATTTTATTAATTATTGTTTGACAACATTTAATTAATTATTATTTAATTTAATAATTAACATATTATTTAATTATCTTTCAATTATCACCATCAATTGCATCTGTTTCTAATAATTTGTAAAATATATAGATTTTACTTATTATTTTCTTTACTGATTATTAAATTATTTAAAATTCGTTCTTTTTATTGAGCAAAAACAAAAGAGAAGATAAAAATAAAGAACAAACGACAATTGTTTGGCAAATGATGAAACTCTGTAGTGTCAAGAGACAGTGGATAGCGAGAGCGACACGTAAAAATTGTAGGCGACTAACGCAAAAAAAACATTGTTCGCACCGCTTACATTATAATGGTGAATTTCAAGTCTTATACGCTTGGTAACTGGCATTCAGTTTTACCTTACTGAAGTAGACAACAAAATGTCAATATAAGTTCTAATACTACAGTTAAGAAGTGGCCTTTTATGCCTTAGCTTTCTATCCGCAATCAAGTTTGGACACTGAGAACTATAAGTAAGGCATGCTTCCGCGCTGGAGGCCAGCTTTTTCGAGAGATTTGAGAGTTTCCAGAGATTTTCCAGTGATTTTTCAGAATTCTTCTAGTATGCTGTTAAATTCACCTATTATACTTGTAAGAATATCAAACTATAGACTTGGACAAGTCAACTTAGCTTACCGATATTGTTCTTGGAAGGTGTTGAAGTCCTACTTGACTTATACACTTGTAACGTTCCTGTCCCTCTCGGGATAGCGGACGCGGTATATTTCCAGGGTAGTTTGAGAGGAGAGAAAGTATTTCAGGGTAGGACGGCAGATCAGGAAAACAACTTAATAAAACAGTATATTTTTATATAACAAAAAATAAAAATACGTTTATTCAGAAAAATATGAAAAGAAACTTCCTTCTATCTACTAGGTTTCTGAAACAAATAAAATAAAACGAAATAATTACTTAAAAGAAATAAGTTTAACTTAAAGTTAGATATATATATATAACTACTGGATTCGCGCGACTTTCCGCGTCGCGTAGTTTAATCCGACTGTTAGGGTCTGCTTCAAAATTGTTACGTTAATATACAGGGGAACAGATGGGCCTTGACGCGCGCTACGATTTGCGCGCGTTGCCGGCAAATATATTAGGTGTTGTAAAAGGAAAATGCGAGGGTTCGAAAGCTGCGCGTTCGCGCAATAAAGGGAGGGGTCCGGCCGGCACGTGTTGGCCGGATAGAGATGGAAAAGAGACGAGTTTCCCGACGTGTTTCTCGGGCGGCATCTGCCGATTGTCGAAAGTATGGACGTTGTAATAAAAGGTCGAAGAGACGAGTCCCATTAAATTTATAACACAAATTTTGGGTTTATTATATCCGGTATTTTTTTGTTTTGTAAAAAACACTTTAAAAGCAGAAAATAATAAAACTGTTAGACGTGCAGCAGTGGACTGGTTGAACCATGTTTTCCTTCGAAGCGACTGTCACCGTGTGACTAGGATATAATAAAGGTTTTATTTATATGGCCCGGCAATGAATTTCTCCGTGAAAAACATAGCTTGTGTCAGCGAGAAGAAATATCTTTGAGTTAAAATGTATTAATTTAAAATATTAAAATGTAATTCTCTGGCGAACACCTTTATATTATTATTATTATTATTATTACTATTATATTATTATTATTCTTATTATTATTATTATTATTATTATTAGTTTTAGTATTACTCTTATTATTGTATTAATTTCCGCTACCAGGTGTAAATGTGTAACAGCGTCGTGACTGATTATAATTGTATTATTTCATGTATGTGTGTGAAAATCGGCAATAATGTATTATATCGCGTTAATGTATTGTATCGTATTAATGTACCGTGTCACGTAAGTGGACTTAAATACAGGACGCTCATGCACCCCTGCCCCTCCTACTCTGAGTCACCGCGACGCACGTGCTCCATCGGGCCGTGCGCGCCGCCTTCGCTCGAGGGGGACCTTACTGGTGTCCGAGACTGTAGCATCTCCGAAAGGATGACCAAGGTTCTTCTCGAGGCGTTCCGACTCGCCTAAGTAATGAGGTCACCTTATGGCTGAGGGGTGTGGCACCTCATCAGCTAGGCATGGCAAGGTGGGAGGTGCGCGAGGGAACGGGCAACCGTCGAATGTGTACAGCGTACTGTAGAGGACCGCTCCCGCTCTGCCCCCCACCCCTCTCCAACAACGTACGAGAGAAAAGGGACGAGCGGGCGGGACGACGCACTTTCGTTTCTAATGCCCGAGTAGATAGACCTCGCGAGAGATTGATTTTTCGCTGAAATATCCTTCTACTGTGTTAGAACTGTTTGTTAAATTTGTGTTTCGCATTTTTTTTTTCAATCAAATTAAAATAATTTAAATTTAATAAAATTAATCATATAAGTTAACCAAAATCTGTTTTATTAAGATAAAATCATTTTATTTCCCTTCCCGCTTGCACGCCTTAACCCGAATACCGGCGCTATTTTTCGCACGGATACCCGGTGCTATTTTCCATGCGGGGAATTTGAAAATAAGACAGGTAGAATCTAAAATAGGTTATACTAGGGTGAGCTTAACTCCGCTGGTCTTTTGAGGAGTGCCTCGCAACCAGGATCAAGAGTTAAGGGGAAAAGTGTCTAGTCAGGATAAGAGAACGGCTGATATTTTGAAAAGCGCCTCCTAACCGGGGTCACATTCACTCAGGGATGGATAAAATTATTAGCCGTCTGTCTTTTGAGGCGCGCCTCGTACCAGAGAGCAAACTAATAATTTCGGAAAGTAAGTAAATATACAGGATAAGAGAACGGCTAGTCTATTGAGGAGCGCCTTGCAACCAGTATCACGTTCACTTTAGGATAGGTAAAACTATTAGTCGTCTGTCTTTTAAGGAGCGCCTCGCAACAGAGATCAAACTAATAATTTCGGAAAAATAAGTAAGAGAACGGATAAGTAAACGGCTGGTCTTTTGAGGAGCGCCTCGCAACCAAGATCGCGTTTACTTAGGAAAGGTAAAATTATTAACCGTCTGTCTTTTGAGGAGCGCCTCGCAACAGAGATGAAGTTAATAATTTCGGACAGGATTGAAATTAAGGATAATTTTGAGCTCTGGAAAAGTTCTAGCTACGGGAGGAGTTCGTGTGAAACAACTTCGAGGCAGTCGGTTCACCGGGTGAACTGTCGATTTTGCCTTTTGCAGGCCCTTTTATATCGAAATAATCGGATAATTTCGTCGCCGCTCGTGTAATTTCGGACGAGGCGCCGAATTATAATAATAATAATAATTATTATTATTATTATCATAATAATAATTAGTAATAATTATGATACTTATTGTTTATATTTGCAGCCGCTGTGCTGCGTACAGTAATTGTTTACACGTATACTAGTGTATACGTACATATACATATATGTGTATATATATATGTATATATATATTAAATATCATTTATATTTTAATTTAATTATTTTAATTAAATACAGCGGGTGAATTCGTTTTCGAATACCCGCTATATATACTGGAATGCGCGGGCCAGTATAAGGCTTGTGTGCCCGCAGTATTCGCTGCTGACGCATACCGTTCGACAAGAACGTACAGTAGTGTGTTTGCGGCGCATATTAGAGGGGATAGCGGCCGCCGGTATAATACACCGAACGCGCTCTCTCTTGCCGCGCGCAGTGTATCCTACTGTATACTCTATTCTTAACTTAGTAGTAGAAAGAGAGACTAGATATCGCGTTCTCTCTCTACTTGTTCGAGTTTCGGCAGTTGCGATGACTACCTTCTCCAGTAGTCGTCGCGACCTTTACCCGGTTTTCGGTATTTATTTCGTGATATTTAATATAATACATTAGTTTTAATTTAATTTTACATTTGTAGCTTAGATATAAACTATTTGATGTATTATTAACGTGCTATACACCTAATTTCGTAGATGTTTATATAGTACATCCACGAAAATAGATGTAGTCATAGTAAGAAATAATAACTTTTATTTCTTTTATGTGTGCGCGGTATATTGGTGTAGTGAATTTTCTGTTTTGTTTGAACGAATTTGCGCGGCCATGTTTTTGGCCGTTGCATCTCCCTCCTTTTTCGGGAGTGCGGCGCGTGTGTATAGTGTACAAATAAATATGTGTGATTTCTTAGTGAACAATTGTGTATATAAAAAAAATATGTTTTAAAAAATGTGTATATTTCGGATTTTGTATACATACATACATTTTTTTTCGGAGCATGTGACGCACCACACATGTCCCGTTTTTGCGTTCATCCGCATGTGAAACTGCTGGTTCCCGATCCGCTGGCGATGCCGCACGGCTCCCAGACGAAAGAACAACGTAGCGTTTTCATCGTAAATAAACGCACGCCAGGAGCGCGCGTCGTCCGTCGGGGCCGAACCGTGCGACTTGTACTCCGGTACAGGAATCGACGGCATCCCCAACGGAGCGGTATCATCTGCAGGGAGCAGCGGTGGAGCAGGTCGTGATGGCCCCTGTGTTTGGGCATTCGTAGGCAGTGCGGGCTGCTCGTCGTCGGCAGGAGGCACGTCTGCCCCGTCGGTCTGCGGCAGCTCCAAGATGGCCGCAGGCTTCGATTCAGTCTCCTATATTACCGGCTGCCGGCGGCCCTCCACCTGTAGACTAGTCCACTATGGGAGGACGCACGGTTATCCTCAAGATGTTGTTCAATTCCTGCTCGGCGACGAACAGGTCTCGCTGCGCCCGGGTAAGTTGCCTTTTGAACATACTTTTAATGATTCAAAAACAAAAAAAATAAAAAAAATAATACTTTAAATTTAATTACGTTAAATTAAATTACGACGTGCTTATATGAACTGTCTAACTAGAACTGGACAGTAGGATAATAATAATTTAAAATTTTGATTTTGATTTAATCTTTCGAGGGTTAATTCTCTATTTGCTTTAAGAGGGCATCAACCCTGTTCGCTCTTAATTTTCGCATTATATGTATATACAGTTGTCGTCGGTCGACTCTTACAATGTCCTTATTGCAACACGAATATAAGTGATCAAATTTTCTGGTGAAATAAATGAATCCATTAATATAAAATATTAAAAAAAATAAATAAATAAATTCATTTATTTTTACATTTATTTATTTTCATAGAATCTATTTATCTTATATCCGTTTATATATTTTCTTGTGAAATATATAATAGGGATAAAACACAAGTAGTCGTCTGTTTTCTCGGCGGCGTTCCTGGGCTGCTGGACTTCTTTGGTTAAACAAGATGCGAAATCCTATTTTGTTGATTTCTGCCATACCAAAAATGATGTCCACGGGCTGCTCAGATATTATAGCGAAATCACTGATTCTTGTTTTCTCTTTACAGGTGTACTCCAACTTGAGTGTATATGAGGACATGATGTTGACGGGATCTGTAGTGTACAACGGGTCCCGGTTTAGATGGAGAACCGGTTCCCCATATATCCACCTAGCACCTCTTCTTTCCAAGATTCTGCCTATCTCTGCTGACGTTGTAGTCATCAGCAACCCGGTATTAATCAAGGCATGGAACAGGAATCCATAACAGTTGATTTGGACACTAAGCTCTAGGAAGTGCTGGCAGAGTTCCTGTTCTTCTGGGTGCTGCATTGTAACTGAGCTCTGGGGCCTTTGGACGACCCTTATATAGTGGTTTCACGGTGGTATATTATCTAGATTATTGTATCTTTCACGTAGATCTTTTATATGCATGTGTTTAATAATTCGTCCCTTATTATCTTTTAGGCCATATATAACTGGCGATATCTTCCTGAAGATAATATACGGACCCAGATACTTTGGAGCTAACTTTGCGTTAAACGCGTCTATTTTGCTCGATATATCGTATGATCGTTTATACACGTAATCGCCGATTTCCGGGCTCCATTTTCGGCGTTTTTGATCATAGTAATAGTTTTGTTTTTGGAAGTTTCGTTCTGTTGGCTCTGTACGAGCTCTATTGTTTCCTGTATCTTTCTGATACGACTCGCGGCGGTAGTATTACAATTTTGATCGAATTGTTGGACAAGAGAACCGGGTGCTCTTAATTCTCTTCCAAAATTTATGTAAGCGGGTGTAAAACCCGTTGTTTCGGACTTAGCGGTATTATATGCGAACTGTAGCTCGTGCAAATAGCAATCCCATGTTCGTTGATTTTTCTCTATTTATTGAGAATGGTTTTAACTACTTTGTTCGCTCGTTCTACAGGATTACACTGTGGCGTGTACGGTGGCGTTTTTCGATGAGTTATTTCGGATTTTGACAGCATTTCTGTAAATTCTTTTGACACGAATTGTCTTCCATTATCGGAAATTATAATTTTCGGGCATCCGAAACGTAGGATGACTTGCTGTTTGACTGCCAGCGTTATAGCCTCGGCAGTCGCTTTTCGTCAGGGTTTTAATTCTACCCATTTTGTTAATTTATCCTGCATGACTAACAGCCAGGTGTTCAATTTTGTGGATCTTGGGAGTGGTCCTATAAGATCAACGGCCACGATATCCCATGTTCGACTAACGTCGCATGCAATTTTCCAGCCGGTGATTGTTGTTGCGATTTAAATTGGTGACAATTCTTGTAATTTCTTACATAATTTGTTGTCATCCGCAGCATTCCAGGCCAGTAATAGCTTTTAGATATTTTAACGAGAGTTTTCGAGATGCCCAGATGACCAGCAGTAGGATCGTTATGTACTTCGTTTAGAACTCTATGTTGTTCGGATTTCGGTACACAGATTTTCCATTGCAAATTCTCACTAGTATCATTAAAGTCTAATGTGTGTAAGATATGCTTATATAATCTTCCATTGATGATACAAAAATCGGGGTAGTTTTCAGGATCGCTCTCCACATTTTTGTATATTTTTTCGTACCAATCTGCTATTTTAATTGTAGTTGCTTCAACGGCTAACAGCTGTCGAGATAGAGTATCGGCTAACAAATTATCTTTACCAGGATGATATTTAATTTCGAAGTCGTATTGGCTTAATTCGAGTACCCAGCGGACTAAACGACCAGAAGGATTCTCTATATTGTTAAGCCATTTTAGCGATTGATGGTCGGTGAGTACTATAAAGTGATATCCCTCGAGATAATCTCGAAATTTCCACACACCCCATTTAATTGCTAGACATTCTAGCTCAGTGGCAGAATAATTTTTTTTGGCTGGAGAGAGTGTTCAGCTTGCAAATGCGATGACTCGTTCATTGTTATCATACGCTTGAGTAAGCGCAGCTCCCAATTCTTCTTTACTGGCATCCGTTTGCAGGATAAACGGGCGGCTCCAGTCTGGACAGCAAAGGATGGGTACGTTTGTGAGAAGCTGCTTGATTTTGTCAAACGCATCTTGCTCGGTTTCTCCCCAGGTCCACTTAGCTTTTTTTCTAGTAAGACGATGTAGTGGTGCGGCAACATTTGAGATATCTTTAAGGACTCGTCTGTACCACGATATAAAACCTATGAATCGCTGAATTTCTTTCATGTTTTTAGGTACTGCTAAATTCAGTACAGCAGCCACCTTTTCCGGATCAGTTTGTAGACCGTTTTTGTTTACAATATGTCCTAAATATTTTAGACTTGAGCGGGCGAAATGGCATTTATCTGGATTGGGCTTTAATTTCGCTATTCTTCAACGGTTGAAAACTTCTTTTAATTTTTGTAAATGCTCCTCGAACGTAGACGAGAGTATTACGATGTCGTCTAGATATGCAAATGTATACGGAGCCATTTGTGGAGTTATCACTCTGTCTAAGAGTCGTTGGAAGGTAGCCGGTGCTGAATGTAGGCCAAACGGCATTACGTTGAATTCATATAGTCCTTTTCCGGCGACGTTAAAGGCAGTGACAGGACGGCTTTCTGGTGTTAAAGCTACTTGCCAATATCCATTTTTTAAATCTAATGTGGATAGATATCGGGCTCCTCGTAGCTTGTCTAGTGTAACATTAATTTGTGGCAGAGGATAAGCGTCTTTTTTTGTAACTTTATTTACCTTTCTGAAGTCCACACAGAATCGTGCTTTTCCGTCTTTCTTTTTTACAATAACGACCGGTGAACTCCACGTACTGCTTGAAGGTTGAATTACGTTTTCGCTTAGTATTTTATCAACCTCCTGATTGATAATTTCTTGCATGGCCGGATTTCTTGGCCGATATTTTTGTTTGATTGGTGTTTTTTCTTCCACGACGATTTCGTATTGTAGGAACGCAGTAGGACCTTTGATAAAGTTAAATTTATCCATTTTTTTTTTTAGAACTTTTCTAATCTCTGACGTTCGGTTGGATTTAAATTCTGTAGTCCGTACGGTGTTCCAATTGTACGTACTTGATGTATTTGGTCGTTTGATGATTTGTTTATCTCACGGATGTTTAATATTATATAGATCTCGATTTTTTTAATAGTATCCATACCTAAGAGCATAGGATGGCTCAATCCGTTCATTACTAGGAATTTTTGTTGGAATCTTTTTCCTTGCACATATATCGGTCCATAAATATTTCTTCCAAGGCTTATTTCTGAGCCATTTGCCAAGACTGCAATTCGATTACTTGGCTCAGTATGCCATCCGAATTTCATACAAACTTCACTCAGTTTTTCACTCACATAGGAACTTACCGATCCCGTATCCAAAAGGGCTGACACTTCGTTATCACCGATCATCACTCTTACAAAATGTCTGTTGTCGGTTTCTATTTCTAATTGTTGTTGTTGGGCCGACCTAGGTTCGGTGTGGGCTCGGTTCCCCTGGCGTTTCCCGACGGGTGGCACTTGCAATCACGGGTATGTACATTATCACGACCGCAATATGAACAAAAGATTTTTTGTTGGTTTGTGCACTTGAAACGATCGTGGTCCGTTTGTTTGCACTTCCAGCAATACTTATTTCGGTCGTACACTGTAGTAATTTTATTGTTAAAATCATGTCCCCGGATTTCAGGCTTTCTTGATTTATATTCTGGCGTGGACGTGTGAATTTTCGTAATTTTCAGTTTCTCACACTGTTTTTTAGTTTTCAGATATTCTTCTACGTGTCGAACGATATCTGATGTTGATGTGACGTCATCACGACGAATATGTAATCTATATTCCGCGAGCATATTGTAGTACATCGTTTCGGTTTTTTGTTCTTCTGTAAAACCTCCTCGACGTCTCACGAGTGTAATTAATGAGTTATCAAATGCACGGACGTCCTCATGAGATTCCTGTACACGGTTATGAATCTGTCGATCTAGATTTCGACGTTCGCTAGGTGATAAATAAAACTTTCTTAATCCTTCTTCTAATTCCGAGAACGTTTTAAAATTTGAGGCATAATTCCTATGCCACAATTGTGCATCACATCGCAATACTTCCGGGAATCCATTCAAAATTTGCTGTTCGGATAAATTATATGCTCTTTTTAACTCAAGGGTTCCTTTCGAGGAAAGAGTGTAGGTTTTTGCCATCGAAATGGCAATTCCATTTCCTCATTTGGTCCATTACTTTGGCATTTTCTTGTGCAGCCGACGGTTGCTGTACGTACACAGTAGCAGGCGGTGTGCTAAAAGGTGTGTTCGCAGCTGGGTGTGCCACGACTGGACTAGACGTTGATGCCGCTGTTTGTTGATTCAAGAGATGCATACGTAGTTGACGAAATTCTTCTTCAATTTCTTCAAGATTTTGAGTTCGATTCATATCTTCGTTGAAGTTCTTTTCGTCTTCTGGTTTGTCGAAAAAGAGCTCCGGGTGAGCCCGTACATATGAAATTAAATTTTGTCGCAAATACGCTTTCGTACCTTCTATAGGTAAATTATTTTTAGCAAGTTCTCATTCGATTTGGTCTTTTGTTAATTTATAGATCCAGCTTACACGCGGTTTTGCCATTTTAGCAAGATTTTAATTTTCTACAAAAAAAATATACTGTGTAATATTTTTAATGTTTTTGGAACGGAGAAAATAATTTTTTTTAATTTTATTTATAACAAAAATTTTACTTCAGTCTTCTATTTTCAAAACGATTAAATATAAATTTCGATTTGTGTTACTTCGTTCTTCGGCTCAACCCGCCTTAGCACCTAGTCGCTCAGCCCGCCACTAGGCTCTTTTCACACAAATCGAAAAAATACGGTTTTTTATAAACAATTAAAAAAATTTCCGCTTAAAGAAATTATTCTGTAATTTCAGAAATAATAAACTTTATTCAAATGTAAATTTTTCGGATTTATAATACTAGTCCCTGTTCGGGCGCCATGTAACGTTCTTATCCCCCTCGGGATAGTCTACGCGGTATTTTCCCAGGGTAGTTTGAGAGGGGAGGAAGTTTTTCAGGATTGAACGGCGGATCAGGAAAAATAATTATTTTAGAGACACAGTATATTTTTGATAGCAGTAAAAATATAAGTTTATTGAAAAGAATCAACTCCTCTATCTACAGGATTCTGTAACAAATAAATAAACACAAAATAATTAATAAACGGTAATTTACAACTAGATCTATATATATATATATATATATATATATATATATATATTTATCTAAACTAGTTTCGCGCTATTTTCCGCAGTTTTATAATATCCGGCGCTATTTACCGTACGGATACCCGGTGTTATTTTCCACGCGGGGAAATTACAAGATCTGTCAGGATGATTTTAAATGGGATAAAAACAAGGTAAACTTAACTCCGCCTGTCTTTTGAGGAGCGCCTCGCAACAGAGATCAAGCTAATAATTTCGGAAAAATAAGTAAGAGGACGGATAAGTAAACGGCTGGTCTTTTGAGGAACGCCATGCAACCAGAATCACGTTTACTTAGGAAAGGTAAAATTATTAACCGTCTGTCTTTTGAGGAGCGCCTCGCAACAGAGATCAAGTTAATAATTTCGGACAGGATTTAAAGTAAGGATAATTTCGAGCTCTGAATAAGTTTTAGCTTCGGGAGGAGTTCGTGTGACTCGACTTCGGGACAGTCGGTTCACCGAGCGAACTGTCGATTCTGCCTTTTGCAGGCCCTTTTATATCGAAATAATCGGATAATTCCGTCGCCGCTCGTGTAATTTCGGACGAGGCGCCGAATTATAATAATAATAATAATAATTAGTAATAATTATAATACTTATTGTTTATATTTGCAGCCGCTGTGCTGCGTAAAGTAATTGTTTACACGTATACTAGTGTATACGTACATATACATATATGTGTATATATGTATGTATATATATATATTAAATATCATTTATATTTTAATTTAATTATTTTCATTAAATACAGCGGGTGAATTCGTTTTCGAATACGCGCTATATATACTGGAATGCGCGCGCCAGTATAAGGCTTGTGTGTCCGCAGTATTCGCTGGTGACGGGTGCCGTTCGACAAGAGCGTACAGTAATGTGTTTGCGGCGCGTATTAGAGGGGGTAGCGGCCGCCGGTCTAATGCATCGAACGCGGTCTCTTTTGCCGCGCGCAGTGTATCCCCTCTACTGCATACTCTATTCTTAACTTAGTAGTAGAGAGAGACTAGATATCGCGTTCTCTCTCTACTTGTTCGAGTTTCGGCAGTTGCGATGACTACCTTCTCCAGTAGTCGTCGCGACCTTTGCTCGGTTTTCGGTATTTATTTCGTGATATTTAATATAATACATTAGTTTTAATTTAATTTTACAT
>JACCIC010000036.1:2585000-2625000 GCA_018907035.1 Sycobia sp. Sy_11
TGGCAAGTAATAAACAAATGTTTAAACATAAATTTTCTCAATTTCTATTGGTCGTATAAAAATATGCAAAGGCTTAAAATTTTTCTTCTTTAAACTTAATAAAATGCATTTTTTAAAATATTTTAGCACTAAAACTTCCAATATCCTCCCTAGCAACGGTGTTTTTCACTTTAAACAATATAAATATTTAGTTTAAAATTCTGGTCTTTTTAGCTTTGATTACTGTTAATATTCTCTAACGAATACATTTTATTGCATTAAAAAATTCTCAGTCGTCGGCGAACTTAACAATGGTTAATTTTCAATATAAATAATTTTTCAATTGGTCGCCATATTGAAATTATACTTTGTAATTTAAAACACATTATGAGTAGATAAAAAACATATATTTGCGCCATTATTATTGAATTTCAATTGTTTAAACAAATTTTATAGCTCTTTAAATATCGGAAATTGTTCACTTTTCATTGTTTATTTAACAATAGAAATAGAGCCTTTTTAAGTTTTTAATGTACGTATTTTTGTTCAGAATTATGTCCTGCACAACTTTTATACGAAACATTTTTTGATTTGAGCAATAGTTTTTAAACTATTGAAGAAAAAGTAAAAAAAAGAGTATTTTTTGCTATTTTGCAATAAATAGACACGTTGCCGATGAGTTACAACCCCGACAATTTAGTGTTTTATTCTGTACATCTTCAGCTCTCATTTAGTGAAAAAAAATAGGCGTTGAAAAAAATTTTGGTAAATCGGCCATTTTTTACCTAATTCGCTTGGACTATAATACTATTATCTCACGAACCAATTGTTCGATACTGTCAAATTTGTACACGTATCTTTTAAAGGTTCGTACTAACTAAAAATAATATGAATTTAATCAGGGTAGCGCCATCTATTTGTTAGCTTCTGAAATATTCAGCTTCCTGGTATATTGGAGATGTTTGGACACATACGGGAGTGACATTAAAACGGCGCCCTCTATGCTGCCTGAAAATGATTCTGCTAGTAAATACAATGAAATGCCGATGACATATGATATATATATATATAAGTGTAATCTGGTGT
Organism: Sycobia sp. Sy_11; assembly: GCA_018907035.1. Taxonomy (NCBI): domain Eukaryota; kingdom Metazoa; phylum Arthropoda; class Insecta; order Hymenoptera; family Epichrysomallidae; genus Sycobia; species Sycobia sp. Sy_11. The sequence goes on from JACCIC010000036.1 coordinate 2,586,066, forward strand.
AATCATACCAATAATTCTGAATTAACAATTTCACTTCACCTCTAATTTAACATGGATTAAATATTTATTTCTTATAACCGCATGTGCAGATTTAACCAGATTTAACTGATTCTGAACTTGCCTGTTTATATTCTATGGTTATTCCACCAACTAATCCTTAGTTGAATTTTAAATAGCTGCATATTTACTTGGATATACTTTTTTATTGAAAAGCACTATAAAAATATCATTTAAGGTATGTATAAACATAGTGTATCTAAAGTAAAAGTCAATAATTCACTACATTTATAAAGATTAGAATTGTCAAAATCAATCAACAAAGGCAATATCATTTTTTATAAATTGAAAACAAATATTAAAATCTGTTACTGATAAATAGGTGTAGTTTTATTCGTTTTAATTTCTATTTTATTTTTAGTGTCAATATTATTTTTTTATTCTAATTTATTTTTGATTATAATAATAATGCATACAATGTTAATACAAATATTTTACTATCTCTTTATTTAATAATTTAAATGAAATAAATTTTATAATCTATCACTTTAGAACATTATTTATAAATTTTTTCAATTTTTATTAACGAAAAATGAATTCAATAAATATAATTTAAAATAGAATTACTTAAATAAAGAACAATTAAATTGACATGTGAGAAATTTTTAAAATATTTTGTAGATGTCAGGTGGAAAGTGTAAGAATTGTGGTTCAACTAATATAGAAACAGATCCAGCTCGAGGAGATGCTGTTTGCACAGAATGTGGTTTTGTCTTGGAGGACCAAATTATTGTTAGTGAAACAACATTCGAAGAAACTCCTGCGGGTAATATGATGATGCTTGGTCAATTTGTTTCTAATGAAAGTTCTGGTGGTGCAACAGGTTTTGGAGCAGGTATAAATATTTAATATAAAGTAAAATTTATATTATATCAACAAAATAATGCTTTTAAATTTAGGCTACCTTGTCAGTGGTAAAGAATCTAGAGAAATAACTTTACAAAATGCAAGAAGAGGTATTACTCACCTATGTCGGCAGTTGCAGTAAGTATTAAATAATTTATTACTTAACATATCAAGTAAAATACATTAAAGATTTTTTTATTTTACAGACTAAATCAACATTGTATTGATACTTCAGTAAATTTTTATAAAATGGCTTTAAATCAACATTTAACTAGAGGAAGGAAACAAGCTCATAATCATGCAGCATGTGTTTATATTACATGTCGAACTGAAGGCACTGCGCGTGAGTATACTTTCTTTACTGATAAAGTAATAATAAAATTATGCTATTCTTTATATACTACTTTTTTTATAGATATGCTTATTGATATTAGTGATGTATTACAAATTTGTGTTCATGAATTAGGAAGAACATATTTACGATTTACTCAGGCATTATGTATCAATATACCTTCTATGGGTAAGTCCTAAACAAGATTATATAATTATAAAATGTCTAAATAATTTTTTAAATAACTGGTGATATTTGAAACATTTGAAATAATTTTTTTTAATTTATATTAAACCTTGTTGAAAAAATATATATTCTTATAAAATATAAATATATTGTAAACATAATAGTTTTATAAATTTTTCACATATTTTTTATTTCTTTGTCCTCAGCTTAAGAATAAATCTATAAAATATATAAAAATTTATCTTCCAATAAATTTTTCCATAATTTAAACTTAAATTAAAAATATTTATATTTTGTAAAATAACAGTAACACTACTTACCAATAGTGCCAATAATTTTGTGGTTTCGAAATCTATATTTTTAATAAGCAAATAATAAAAAAACTACAAATATTTAACGATTCGACATGGTTAGGAAAAAAGTTATTAATGAGCTAATTCAAATATTATATTGACTGTATATCTTTTAGCACTTACAGATAAGTTTTATACATCTAAAAGCATTTTTTGTACTATAATACATATTTTAAAATTTTGAAAAGATTTGTCTATTCAAAATTAAAAATTTTATTTAAATATATCAATTCATAAAGAAAAATATCTTTTGTAAAAAATATTAGATACTTTTCTGAAGCTCACATTTCTTCAAGATTAATTTTTGCGTGTTTAAGCAAAGTAGCCCTCATCTGGTGGTTATATTTGGAGGCATTGTAAGTTATAATAAGTATAAATCATATGTGTATATAATTTTTTTTTTTTTTTTTATGTTATTTAACGTCGCTCTATTTATGCTTCCAAAGATTGGTGCTAATCAGCGACGGAGGTCTACGATGTGTTTGTAAACAAAGCACATGTAAATTATTACAGCGGTGCTTGTGTCGATCGGCCGAGACCGGTATTTGAACTCGGATCATCAAGTTACTAGTCCTTCGCTCTAGCGATCGAGCCATCGTAGGCCTCTTAAAAATATATCATTTAATTCCAAAACTGTAGAAATAATTTTATAAAAAAACTACTTTGCTCCATTAATATAATCTAGTTTCAACAATTACAACTTTGATGGATTATATTTCTAATTAAATTTCTATATAATAGAAAAAGGAACAGTTTAATTTTGGTTTTGCTTATAATGTAGTCTTTTTATAACTTACAAACATCTGACAAGTAACTTACAGTTGTGACTATAATGGGACTAAAGTGGGCCAATAATATTTATTAATTATACAATTGAGAGCTTATATTAAAATACTAGTATAGTTTTCATGATATTACAATAACAATATGATCTATATAATTTAATAAAAAATACATTTGTTCACAAAGTCAAATTATATATTAAGCAAAATCATTACATGAGTTGATTTGAATAAATTTCGTATATATTTTTTGGCATAAAACTTATTAATATGGTGTAATTGTTAGTTTAATTCTTAAAATAACTAGCTTTAAATCAACAAATAATTTAACTTATATTTATAAAATTAACCTGAAAAAATTTCATAACAGTCATTTCTTAAATCCTAATTAAATAACTTATTGCGCAAGATTATAAACAGTAAATTTGGTAAGGATTTAAAAGATCTTTTTAACAATTGCTTAAGTACAGAGTAATACAATAGAATTAAAGTGTGTAACTAATTATATAGATTTAAAAGTACTATATTTCTAACATAAGCTTATAATAATTACTTTTTTCAAATTTATGAATACAATGTTTGTAAAATATATTAACTTATAAACCTCGTAAAAAATATAATTATTTAATAATTTATAGTATTTTGTATTTACCCACTTATCCCTAAATTACTGAAATAAATTTTTAATTAAAATTAGGCAATATAATGTACTCTCAATTATCAGCCCTTTTATAAATTCTTATTCATACTTACAGAAAGAAATGCACTGTACATCTATTGTACATGTTACAGATTTAAATTCAATACAATATTATTCCTTATAAAATATACCTTAATGTTAATTTACAATGTCAAGCTTATTATCTACAACATTGTTTAATATGTATCTAACATATTATTATAATGATTTTTTTGCATACATTTTGAATTTCTATTATAAATGCATTATGAATTGAAATACAATGTTACGTTGTCAAATTGTATAACAAAAATCTTTCACAAAAGATAAAAAAATTCTTTCCAATTGACAAAGTTATTTTATACTAAAAATAATTATATTGTTGAATACCTGCTTACCAATACTTAAAAGTTTTGCAAATATCATACATATGTAAGCATATTTTAATCGCGTAATGAAAAATTTTGAATTAATTTTATAATTATATCATTTTCATTTAGAAACTCAATCAACACACACTCAGCAGAGTTTACCGCATACACATTTGAGTTAATAAATTTCACTTAAATCAATAACATGAGACTTTCCTTAGCATATGTTTTTTTGTGAATTTACCTAATATAATCACTTCAAAAATAGAATTAAATCACACTCAGACTATGATTTCACTACAATAATTTCGTCATTCATCTGAAGGTGGTCCGTAAAATATGAGTTCAGGTATTTGTCCACCTTGAACACCAGTTCCATTTGTACTTTCCGAGCTGCACTGGAATTGAAATGTGACACTTCCCACTGTCGTTTCAGACATACCTTCTTGACCAAAATAACTCAGTTCACCACCATCTAAGATCGCACTTGCCGTGTAAAAATTCTCTGGTTCAATTTGTATTGGGTTTTCAAAATATACATGGAACGTGTTGCTTGAACCATCAGAAAAGAATTTGGTATTGTTCTCAGAAAGCACACGACCAAGCCTCTTGAGTTCAATGCGAACATTATAATCAGCTGCGCCGGATGAACTGCCGTACAGACCGAAACCGACAACAAAAATTCGCTTATCCACACTAAACTGAATTGAGTCACAACGACCTCGATATCGCCATTGGTTTGATCTATACGCGCATGACTGAAATCGATGACATACCTAATAAAACAAGTAATTTTATTTTAATTGTAAGTTTTCATTTATATTTAGGAAGTTTAGTATTTGTATTAACTTATTATGCAAATATGAATAGATTATAGTTTGCAAAGAGCGTGAGCCTAGATATTAAAGTCCATACTTTTTTATTAAAATTTTTTATGTAATAATAAAAAAAATAATAATAATAATAATAATAACAACAGCAACAACATGAACAACAACAATGATAATAGATGAATTAAATTTTACAAGTAATCAATCGTGTATCAAAATAATTAAATTTCTTTTAAACTGTATGACAAATATAATATATCATACCTGAGTTTTCAGTCCTTGTCGAGGCTTAATAGGGTAGCATAGCTGAGGTTTTATACTAGCAATAAAGTGAAGAAATATATCGATGGTTTCTTGTTGCGTTAGTATTTCAGTTTGTGCTGCACTATTGGCAAATTCTTCTAAACTCATTGCAGGAAGTCTAATTAAATTCAAAGCAGATCCTGCAATTAAATTGGTGGTATTTCTTAAATTGCTCAATTAATTGCTTTTATTAACATTGTGTCTTATAATACTTACCTAATAATCGTCGCTGATTGCACGGAGTTGGTTCGAGATCCTGCCTCAGACACTCCGCATGCGCCCATCTTAAAGCTGCGCTCCATAAGTGAATTTCTTTACAATTGAGCGTCTCCCGTGATAGCACGGATTCAAGCGTATGAATGTCGATTTCGACAAAGCCTTCCGATCGCAAAGCCATCTCTGCCTGCAGAAAATTTTAATTAAAACAACCATTCTTTTAATTATTTTTATTAATAATCATTCCATTTTTCACTTTTCTGTTTTAAGAAAATAAAGAAAATAAGAGAGCAATTTTTGTATAAATTTTACATTACACTGAATTTTTTATAATTTAAGCCGAAGATAAATTATCTTATAAAATCCATAAATATAAATAATAATATGTATTATTTAGATATTACTTTTTAGACATAATTTTATAAAATTAAATTATTATTTTAGTTATCAATAAACGGAAAGAAGCACTTTTAATATAATTTCCTAGGAGTAAGAATAATATAAAAATGCATTTGGTTTAAAAAAAATTACTATATTTTAAAATTTTGCTTTGTAACATGTTAATAACAGTTCACGATATATAATTGCAATTTCAATATTCCATAATGTGAACACAGCCATATAATATAAATCACAAATACTCCATATTATTCTTTTACTAATTTATCGTCGAGATATCTTTATATACACTGTATAATAACCATATACATTACAGAGTTATGAATAAAAAATATCCATTGTTCAGATTCTCTTAAGCGCAACAAAGCTTAATTCACAAATTTGACATTGTAAATGATAATTTTTCCAATGTAAAAATATTCTACATTAGCATATGAATCGTTTAAATATTTTATTCCTTACAATTAACATTATTCTTTTCTAAAGATGATGATGTAAATCTCGTGATACAGAGTAATTTTACTTTTATACCTAAAAGTATACTTGTGCAACAAATTGATAATTCAGTATTATTCAACATTCAAATGAATTATATAGAGAAGTGGTTTATAACCTCATTGAGTTTAAAATTATTGAAATTCATGTTGATTTATCAAAGATACATATTATCTTTGTTGATTCAAATTTTGTTTTGAGCATATTTAACTTATTTTTCATTTCTCCCAACTTATTCACTATAATGCTGAATAGATCAACAATCATTACATTGTGTCCCATTACTATTTAAATTTCGTGCCATGTGACTCAATTCTTCGCAATTATTATCACAGTAAGTTTCGAGATCAAAATTGTTTTCCATATCTTTGCAATCCATAAAGCTATCTTTGTAAGTTATATTTTGAATCACTTCAACATCAAGCCTACTATCTAAAAAGTAAGGCTCACTTCTTGTGCGACTAAGTGAAAACTGCTTGGTTGGATTATGCAACTTAACATCAAATAAAAAATAATTACTTTCAGAAAGACTTAAAGGATAAGAAGCGAATAGAAGTTTGTTGCAACGCAGGGCCTGAAAGTCGTCACAGCTCGAGCTTAGAGCTTCGTCGTCAATTTGTTGGCCCTGCCATCTTTGCAACTGTTTCTCAGACGGGTCCTCTTCAGAGTTCCAGCTCAGAGCGCGATATATACATTGATTCTCAGAGCACGGGGATTGCCGCTTCCCAAACGAAATTGATTTTAGAGACGGACTTACTTGGGCATCAATTACTTCCCAGCAGCGTTGCATAAGATCAGGTTCTTCAAACAATCGGGATTGGCTTAGGAGTAGACACGCATTTTTCGCGTTCAAACTTGTTTCTAAAAAAGTAACACAGGCGCGGGCTAAATGAGGGACGATGTACTTCTTTGCAACATACAATGTTGCTATCACGGTATCCGCTTCAAGTTTCACATCATCGCAATACATATACCTGTGAACATATTTGAATACTTATTAATTTTAAATAATAATATTGAAATTTTTCATTAATGTTTTTCTATATAATATATGCATGTTGCTATATTTAAAGAAAACGATGAACAAACTGTATGTTCTGTAGAATTCAAATATAGATTACCTTAATAAAGCTAAAAATGCAGCAGGTTCTACATCAGGTACTTCTATCTCATTTTTATTTTCTGCTAAGCCTCCATAAAACATAGCATAGAAAACAGAGCTACCAGTTGCTAATACGTATTTATGAGCTGGGATTGTCTGTGTGTGTCCTAGAATATATTTTACTGATATTTAAATATACTCATCTTCATAGTATAAACATTGTATATATGTTGTTATGAATTACCTGGACTTCCAACAATAAATTGAATATCAGCCATAAGAGGATTATTAAACATGGCTGCATTACGTTCTCTTATTGTAGGCTTAGTAGCCTGCCAATTAGGATCTTGAGTACAATCTTCTAAAGTTAGCAGATTGAAGGCTTGGGTTATTGGTGAAGATATAGATGATAAAGGTGAAGCTGGTGTGCTTAATGGCTGATTTATTACTCCCTCTCGTTGTAGAACAATTGAGGATGAAATTGGACTCACAGATGGTGGCGAACCTGACACAGTACTTGGTGATTCCGCTGAAAAAGATAATGTACCATGTATGGATTCTTTATTGAAATCATTGTTAAATGGAATAATTCAAAAATTAACTTTTGAATTAACAATTATCAGTATTAAATTATTTAAATTAATACTACTTTTCTTATTTTCTTAATTCATTTAAATAACTACTAAATTAATAAATATTTTTATCGGTCTTACAGTCTTTATAATATAATATATTAGCTAAAATAATGACGGTCAGACTGTCCTTGTTTATGTTCACCCCCATAGAATCTGAAATAAAACTTATGACTTCAATAAATTGTATTAAAAATAAAAAATAAAAATAAAATAAAATAAATAATAAAATAAAAATAAAAATAAAAATCCAATAATAAGTAAAATAAAAAATAATGAAAGTACTATTCTATGTTAGTAAAGGACAGCCTGACTGCCCTCACCACCTTAAATTTAGATTGACCTTTGGTGTTCGACGTTTTAATTCTAAATAACTACTACTTCAATTGTAAATTTTCTTTCTTGTGTTAATATTACTACATTTCTTGAATACTCCTAAAAATTCTACAAATTCGAATTCTTGTTCTATATGCATATCTACATGTGCATTCACATCCTCGTACAACGTACACCAATTAATTGAATAAACTAAAGAAAGAATTATGGTAATAAAAAGATAAGAATAAAGGTAATGTGCAATATAAGGTCTCTAATCGCTCAGTATTTTTCTCTGTATCCTCTCTGATATAATATTACATCTGCTATTATTATAATTAGCTTGATTTTTCAGACCTCTCTTTTTTTTCTTACAATAAATTTGAAAATTCTGCTTTCTAATGCAAGTAATTACAAGATTGTGCGAACTGAAAGATAGCTGAAAGACGCAAAATGTTTGCGTCCGAGAATCATGCATACAAGTTGCTCGCCATAATTACGAGAATGTAGGTTAATTCAAATGCTTATACCGTCAGTATACTTTATTTCAACATGTAGATCATGATGTAGACAGGCGCGCGTCTCTCGTTTTTTCTGTCCTTTCCTTGAGGACTGTTGTTGCGACACTTGCGACGACTGTGACGATGAGGGCGGGAACTGGGAGGTCAAGTCGTTTGTCGACATGATTCGTCGAGTCTAGAGTTAGTTTTTTTTATAGTTACTTTGTATTATTATTGTAAGAATTTTAATGAATACATCCTTAAAAGCCCCTGTGTTATAACCAAATGCTTTCTGGTGATGTACACATACAGTACTGCGCAGACAGACTACACTACACAGCAGACAGCAGACTGCAGGGCGCAGACTCAGGCTCGCCCTCACGGCCTCACTGAATCCGTAAGAGCCTCAATAGTCACCATAAGCTGCCATAAGTAAACACGCGGGTGACTGACCTGGCTGCTAATCATGCTGCTAATGCACTGCTGGTGCTGGTTGGTCTGCTGCACAGTTGTTTTGTACTTTGTATTATGTAGTTTACATAGTGCACATTACACACTTTTGTGTGTCGCAGTCTCTCAGGCCAGGTCACTATATAATTAAACGCACGATGCACAATCACATATCATTCAACCTGTTAAATGGCCGCGTATATTCGTACTGTGGTTCACTCTTCGCTTACTCCCTCCCACTAATTATCTCCTGATGCACTCGCTCCGTAGTTGGCATTGTCAGTTTATCATTGTCTTTTTCTCTTTCTATTCCTTCATCTTCATAAACTATTATGATGCGCAAGTTTTCTGTGGGGAGGCTTACATGTGTGGCAGCAGAGTGGCAGGTCGTGTCAATGCATGCTGCATATACGCGAATCTCGATATGAGACTTATATACTCTGTATATGGACTGGAAGACGGGATTCACGGGTGGGTAAATAAATTGTCGAAAATAAATTTTGATAAAGGAAATTTTTCCGAAAGAATATTTGCAGAAAAATACAATTTCTTATGATTATTTTTTAATATTCATTACTTTCCTATTTGCTATGATTACTTAACTGTATATAACTATTTTTGTAATAAAGTTAGGCATATAACATATTCTTTGGCAGCTTTATATAATATATAGTTATATTTTTACAATTTCAAATATATATATATATATATATATATATATATATATATATATATATATATATATGTGCATATATGTATATAATGTAAACTGGAAAAATTTAATTGTATAGGAAAATAGACAATATGTATGTATTATATGCCTAATTTATCATATAAGAAATATTTACATTCAGTTATTCATATCAGGTTAGAAAATAAAGATTAAAGAGAAAAATAAAAAATTTTATTTTTCAGCAATTTTTTTCGTTAAAAGTCGATTCAGTACTATTTGCCTCATTCGATACGTTTTTATTTCATCCAAAACTGTATTCTGCATAAAAAATAAAAATAAAGGAATATGAATTAAAAACTCAACATTAAGACTATACATTATGCTATATTCCCTATAAGAAAAGTACAATTAACAATAATTAATGGAATTTTTATATGATTATTCCATTTTTAGTTGGAATAATTTATTCAAATTTACAATCAATACAGCGAGTAACTCCTTCAGAAGTACAGGTACACCTGTATAGAAACAAAAAGTACATATTTACGCTGTCTAATACCTATATTTCAGAAATTTATTTACGTCCTCTATCTCGCGGTGCGGCGACAAGCCGACATCAAGAGCCATCAGAGAGGCCGTGCGTGTTGGATGCGTCACTTATATTATATATATATATATATATATATATATATATATATATATATACATACATGCCACACATCTAGCATATAGGAGTGAACGAACTTCGTTCACAAACCAGCCCACCAAGTCATACTATAAAATAAATAGAAAGTGTGTAAAAACTCTTCTTGCAATAGTTTCACTGGCATTGAGCGAAAAATTAAAGGATTAAGCTATATAACAAGTCAGCTTTCAGAAATAATATTATAGGCCAATTTTACAAACACAAGACGCGCGCATATACATGCACACTCGCTCTAATCGTCTAAAGCAGAATTGCATTAGCAGCAGCGCTTACCGTTGACCCAGGCATTCGTCTGCGTGACGGCTATGTTATCCTGAAAACGCTTCACCGGCTTGGTGGCGATCTTCGAGTAGAGGTTCGACATCGCCATGACTCGTCGCTGATTCCGTGCTTACGATACACGTACTCTTCGCGCGACAGTCCTAAAGTTATATATAAGTGTGTGTGTGTGTGTATGTGTGTGTGCGTGCGTGCGTGTGTGTGCGTGTGTATGCCGAGAGGCTACCCTGCGCGACTATTCTTTTGCGATCGTACTATTAAGATGTTATATCCTAAAAACGCGGGGCGATTCAAGATTCGATTATATAATTATATACACACGAACTAATGGGAATTTAACCTGCTGCTATTGATTATACATATATTTAACTGGGAATCCGAATGGGATATTTCGCGGGTGCACAGCGCACAACACAGGACGATGACTAAAGAAGCTTCGCCATTTTCGCAGAATCACAGAGCCGTTCAATTCAGCTGTTTAACGCAGCTCTGCTCTGCCTCTGTACTGAGCACTCTGCAACGGGGCTTCCCTCGCTCTATATATATCCTACTGGTGCGGTCTGCGCAGTGTATGTGCGCTGCGCGCCTTCTATAATTTCCTCCCCCTTCTTTCTGTCTCTCACTGTCACTCTCATTCATACTCTCTCTTTCCCCTTATTGTATATACATACAGTACATTCGCACATAGATTGAAAGGTCCTCTGTGGTCCTCAGTAGTCCTCATTAAGCCTACCGCATACCGCGCAAGCAATGTTCGCCTTTATATATAAGATTAATTTAAATAATCAGCTTGCTTGATCGAATTTTCGGGGGACCGTGTCTGAATTGGAGTTTTGTATCCTAGGTAAACGTTACTATTATGAAACATTTTCGAGCTCATGTCCGCATTATAAAATATAGACAGAAATAACAACACAAAATGTTCGGTACAAAAATGACTGTAATATAATTTTATTTTCATCAATAATCAGTTCTAATCTTATATTTTTGATAAGAATACGACGAGTTTCACTTATGATAACACAATAATTAATTTATGTAAGCTCCTTTGAATGCCTTTATTGCACCAAGATGCTAAAATGTACCAGATTTTCTTGACAGCTTTTTCATTATTCTATGATTTACGTATTATGTATTTATTTATCAAATAAGTATATATACGAGCTTCATTTTATAATTTTAGAGTTTTTGATAATTTTTAGAACTTTCTTATTAAATAATTCGATGCTTCTTTCGACGCGCTTTTAATTTTCATCATTCTCGACAAAAGGAATTTCTTATAAAACTCGTTCACAAAGAAAATCCACCTTTAGTATTTAAGAGTATGGTGAAATCAATTTTTACCAATTCAACAAAAAGATTAACTTTTAAATAATATTATATTCAAGCATTAAATTATTAGAAGTTTTAATTAATCACGATCTGATCGTGCCCTTTATTGATGTATATTGTACATTGCTGCGAAGTTTCAAGTAGATTCATCAATCCGTGTGGAAACGAGAACGTTTTTAAAATTTTACTTATAACTTTTGGTTATTAAAATTTAAAAATGTTCTCCTTTCCACAAGGTTTGAAGAATCTTCTTTCAAATTTGCATTAATATAAAATATATACAAATAAATGATTAAGTAAAATTTGCAAAAGTTTTAATGCTTACGTATAAAAAATCTTTAAAACCTAAGCACTTAATCGGTATTAAAGTGCAGTCGACATCCCGTAAAACAGATTTGTTTATAAAATGTATATACATTTAATAAGTATTATATAAATAAAATTTATGAAGATATATAAAATTAACCTAAATACCAGGACTGTTTAAGGAGGAACTAGTGGGGTCTCTTTATCATTGGCAAAATTTTGTTTTGTCACGGACTCTTTTAAAGCATAATTATAGAGGTCATTAGAGATTATTTGCCGAAAATTTTGTTCTTTAAATTAAATAGTTTTCCTCGGCCAAATTTACTTTAGCATCTCTTTTCATGACCTGGCTAACTTTTCATTCCTGGTGATAGTTTCTGTTCGAGCCGGTCCAATAAGGTAACAATTATTGAAGTTGAACAATTATTTAATTGTGGTAGACGAATTAATGGCTTCTTCACCAAGACAATGCGCCAGCTTATTCCGCACTATCCATCAATGGATTTCTAGTCAAGTACAACATCTTAGTGTTAGACCACTCATTTTATTCACTGAATCTTGCGCTGTACGAATTCTATCTCTTTGCTAAGATGGAATCTGCATTAACAGGAACAAAATCTGAGTCTAAAGAATTTTTCTCCAAAAATATTTTTTGCGTCGAAAAACTGTATGAAACAAAAAATATATATTTTCATGAGTTCTATAATTTTGGTAGAAATTATTTTAAAACTTTTCTTATCTTCGGGGATAAATTTGGAAAACCATGATTTCTGTGCAGTTTTCATGGATTTGGAAATAAATATTCAATTTCCGTTTAAAGCTATTACAATATTCGTAACCAAATCACCAAAAAATATAAGTATGCATATATTGAGCAAAATAGGGCGAAGAGAAAATGCTGAGATGAAATGAATACAGCGATACCACTGTCGATGTTTCAAGGGGACTCCGAGATAACATTGCTGATATTTTTCTTCAGAAATATTATGATTAGGTAAAATTAATTATAGAAATATATATTTCTACGTAGAGTATTTTGTGATTGCATAGATATTGTTAAGTATTTAATAAATCGGTTATATTATTATTTCGGACGAGGCCGCCACGGGGGATGCTAGTATCAGTTAAATTAGGGTTGGTGAATTCGGATCATAAGTGCAAGAGAACCATAATTTTTTACGAAAATTGCTTTACTACTTTTATACACCTGATGCTAATAAATGTATATATCATTTTAATTGTAGATTCTTAATGTAACGCAGTGGAAGAAGAAACTTTTTATCAATGGCGTTATTTATTCTATGTGATAAAATAAATAAATAATTTATTACTACTGAATTAACATATTATAGACACTAATTGATTTATGCGCGTTGATCCAAATTTTTTTTTCTTTTGATTTATACTCTAGAACAATTCATATGAATTTAATTAAAATAATTTTAATTACAACAGAGTTATAATTAGATGTTTAATGGTACAATATGAAAACAAAAAGGTTTTACTTTATATAATAGTTCAAATTCCAAATTCGTCGCATATAAAATAACTATTTTATCCAAGTAAAATGTAATAAACAATAATAAATGTAATAATTAAATATTTAAATGCAGTAGCAATATACACTTTTGTTATAGATCCTTGTCTATATATAATGCGTTTTGCAAATAAACTCGAATTTGGTGAGAAAACTCATGAAGTTTCAATGACTGCATTACGCGTAGTACAAAGAATGAAAAGAGACAGCATACACAGTGGTCGCAGACCCTCCGGTTTATGCGGCGCAGGTACATACGAGTCTTATTTTTTTAATTTATAAAAATATATTTAATTTTAAATAATTAATAAACACTTTCTCTGTCTGTCGCTCTGTCTCTGTCTCCTCTCTCTCTCTCTCTCTCTCTCTCTCTCTCTCTCTCTCTCTCTCTCTCTCTCTCTCTCTCTCTCTATCTCTCTTTCTCTCTCGATACATACATATATATATATATATATATATATATATATATATATATATATATTCTTTATATTATATATTATATTTTTATTTTCAGCACTGCTGATGGCTGCGAGATTGCATGAGTTTAATAGATCACCTAGCGATATTATTAAGATCGTCAAGGTTCACGAATCAACGTTACGTAAAAGGTATACCTTAATATGTTCAGAATTGAGCATAATCCATTCGCATGACTAATAAAGATTAAAATACACCGATATGTGGTTTATTCTTTATTATGTATATTTATAGTGCAATATATACACATTTTTTTATTTATTTATTACTGATTTATTTATTCATATATAAACGGGTTAAGCTCTTTGACACAGTATTTTACAAAAGAATATGTAATAGAGTAATTATATATATATATATATATATATATATATATATATATATATATGCATAAAATATTTATTTATATAATAAAGTTTATAATGAAATTTTAACGACTGATATATAGAACTAGAAAATCGACTAGGTTTGACACTAACTTACTAATGTCATATTTCTTTTGAGTAGTAACTCTAGTTATTACTAGAGAAATATTACTAAATTTTTAATAGATAACTTTTAAAAATTTTAGCGTTAATAATAGAACCTAAAATAAAAATATCAAGATAACGCCATTTCTTTAAGGAATTAAATGAAAATACAAAATGATATATACTACAGTATGGACAATTATTTGTACCCGTGTTGTAAAAGTAAAAAGATCACTTTTTTTCATTAATTGGTCAACATTAAAATTAAACATTAAAAAATTAAACGTAAACATTGAAAGTTTAGCTAGGTCGATTTTGATCGCAATTTGCGAAATGAAAACATCATAAATGTAAAAACGCAGATGCTTGCCAGAATATGAAATGATCCACAATAGATTCAAAACCGATAATGTATTACTTTATACAACATAATTATTTTTATATATTTCATTCTATTTACTTTTTGATATTTTTTATGGTTTTCTTCTTTCGTTATGTTGGCTGAAAAACTATTATGAATTAGAATACGAGGTCAGACAATTAAGTATTGCTGCAAAATTAAAAAATTGAGTTTATTTAAAAATTAAGGTACATCGCTGCGACCCTCTTTAAAGTAGTCCCCTCCCACATCTATGCACTTATTCCAGCGAGTTTTGCAGTTTTCGTATCAATTCTGGAACACTTCTTGAGGGATCTCTCCGAGTGCCCTCGTCACAGATTCTTGGATGTCTTCAATGAAGTCAAAATGTTGACCTTTTACGAATTTTTTCAAATGGGGGAATAAAAAAAAGTCGCAGGGTGACATGTCCGGTGAATAGGGCGGTTGTGTTAATGTTGTGATGCCTTTAGACATCAAAAACTGAGAGACATTAAACACACTGTGAGAGGGAGCATTGTCGAGATACAGAACTCAAGTCTTCGCGATCTCTGGAGGCACTCTGAGTACCCTTTTTCGTTATTTTTGGAGTATATTGTGGTAAAATACTGCACTGTCATGGTTTCGCCGAATTTCGCACCGTTGCTCTAAATTTCTCTGTTCCATTTTCGTGACATGCACTACTCGCGCGTTGTTACAAAACACTAAACAGCTAGCAAAGAAATGATCGTAAAAGGGTCGTCGAGGTCTCAATCGAGAGAGTAGGGATCTACTATTACGGTGGCAGAGTTACAGGTTCGCAGTGTTACCACAGCCCGAAAAATAAAATCGGTCGCATTACTTAATTGTCAGACCTCGTACTTTCTAATAACTAATAATTTCTTAGTCTTCTGATTTGTTTGCAATTTTAAAAATTATAACCAATACTTTTTTGTCAAAACCTAGAAAATACCAAGATCAAGACAGGTCAGATAATCCCAAAACTTCTCGTATGAGTTTAATACGGATTAACTACTTTAATTTAAAATTATTTTCTGATATAGAAACATAGTTATATTGACTTGGTGTTAGTGAAACCTTGTATAAACATTTAGTTTTTAATAATTTTACAGTAACATTCATTAATATAGATTATGTATTATTAGATTAATCGAGTTTGGAGATACTCCATCGAGTGCACTCACATTAGAGGAATTTATGACTGTTGATTTGGAGGAAGAACAAGATCCACCAGCTTTTAAAGCTGCACGGAAAAAAGATAGAGAACGACTGCAAAGAGTAACGACTTAATATTTTATCTTTTAAACCGTATTATCTTTCATTATTCTATATAACTTCATTCATTTGATTTCTTTCAATTATTTCACACATTTAATACAGATATTGGTAAATGCGAAGAAATCGGTTTAACAAAAATTATCGATATTCTCTAGGAGTGAGGGGATTGAAAACAACGAAAACATTTATTAAAAATAATGTTAATTTTTTTTACACACACTCACAGGGTGTCAAAGGATAGCATATGCTGATGGTATAGCCTGATTTATTGTAGCAATCCTTTCAAAGAGATGCAGGACCTTAGAGACAGCTCTATAGAAGTGATAGCCAACTGGCTAAGAAAGTGAGAAGTTAAATTAGTAGATACGAAAACTGGGGTAATAATTATCAATAAACAATAATAAGTAATAGATTAAACTCTAAAGTTATAGCAGGTTATAGTAGAAGGCGCTAGCATGTGATCGACAGATAATATCAAGTATCATGATATTACCTTCGAGGCCAGTTTGTCTTTCAATGATATTTTGTGAATGTAGAACTTAATAATAACTATTGCAAGAGTACTTTTTGGTATAATGAGCAATATTGAAAGACGAAAATAATCTAGACATGCTCTGTTATTATTGGCGGCAAAGTCAGCAATGCTTTATGGAGTTCCAATATGGGCTGATGCCGTATTAGTAAATAGTAGTTATTATAGGATTGTTGGTCATTGTACCAACCGTAAAGCTAGGCTTAAAGTAATTTATGCATACGAGTTATGTCAAATATTGCATTATCAATCATTGGGATATCTCCT
Organism: Sycobia sp. Sy_11; assembly: GCA_018907035.1. NCBI lineage: Eukaryota > Metazoa > Arthropoda > Insecta > Hymenoptera > Epichrysomallidae > Sycobia > Sycobia sp. Sy_11. The sequence goes on from JACCIC010000036.1 coordinate 2,603,146, forward strand.
TTTTATAGACTGGTTACTGATAGAGATATAGTCTGTCGTAAGGAGAAACTATCGTTTAGTGGGATGAGAGATGTAGAATATAACCACCAGAAAAGATCGAACAAGAGCATAAAAGAGTCGCAACAAACATGGGACGCAGCTAAGGAGGACAGATGGACTCACTGTAAGACTGGAAATAGAACATTTGGCAATTTTTACCTTATATAGGTAATTACTGGATATGCATACTTTCACAGCCAGTTATAGCAAATCAACGTCTATGGTATCTCTGAGCACTCAGCATGCCCTAGAATAAATGAAGATGTCCAAGATTTCAAGAAGAATGGCAACAATTTAAAACTTAATGAAAAGTCTCTCTATCACCTGAAGGAATATGAAGATGGTTACTGATATCACCTGAGGGATAGGAAGTAATAAATACTTTCGTTAAAATAATAGTGAGCAAAAGAAACACGATTGCGGCCATGTATTATCAGTAACGTTGTCGTGAAGATACATTGTGGTCTGTAAAGGTGTGGCTGACCACTCGTGAAGTAATATTTTAACTGGGGTTTTCCGCGGGTGGTGTAGTGATAGGAGTAGGTTTTAGTCGTTAGTGATTGGGATAGCAGCGAGCCCGATATTAAAGGTTGTAAGATCAATGCTTGGAATGCGTAGAAAGCATTTTTACCATTTTTGAGAAAACACGCATAGATCTATGTTCACACACACACACACACACACACGCGCGCGCGCGCGCGCAATTGGTATAGTTCTTCTGAATTTATAATATCACAGAGTATATTAATTTTTCTCCGGTACTGTTAAATTTGACCCTTTTTCCTAGAAAAAGACAATAATTTTTGCAGAATCAATTTCTTCGTAAAAGTACTCGATATCACCTACTAAAGTACGTTTACGTTAATATTTGAATAATAAGATATATGTTGTATATCCATATTGATTAAAGCTAGAAAATATGACCAATGAATTTACTGAACTTCAAACTGAGATTGATCGTCAATTGGAAGAACAGAAATCAGCAAAGGGAAAATTGAAAAATGGTAGAAATTTGATATTACTTAAAATACAAATTAAATTTAAAACGATCAAACAAATTCTAATTTTTTTATTCGCAGCTCTTACACTTGCAGCTGTTGAAGAATCTGATGCTGAAAGATTTATTAGGGAATCGAATTTAAGTATAATTGAGGAATGCATTGCGAAGGATCCAGAAAATTCAAACACCCTAGCATCGAAACGATCCGAAAATTCTCTTGCTACTGGACTTGGTAAAATTATATTTTAGAAGATATAGACTTTAGAGCGTTCGGGGACATTGCTCAATTACACGTGTATATTTTATGGATATATTTTTTCATTAATGCTTCTTCAGAACAGACTGATTTAAATTCTTATTTGGACTATATTTTTGACAATTGTATTTTATTTACCTATATTAGTAATGCGTGATATTCTATTTAATATAAATAAATTTAATTTCATTTTATAAATGTAGGACCGGATATAGCTTCAATGGGATTAACGGTATCGTTACATACTAAGGATAAGGATTCGAGTAAAGATGCAAATATGTTGTCATTCGAAAACGTGAGAAAAATTTATGATCATTTTATTTTTTCAGACAGCGCTGTAAAGTATGTATTAATTAATAAAAATACTGATTGTGCCAATTTGCAGATAACCGGCGAAATCGACATTACAGACTTAGATGACGACGAATTAGACAGTTATATTATGTCAGAAAAAGAAGCGCAATTTAAAAGCACGCTATGGAATAAAGTTAATGAAAAATATTTACAAGAACAGAAAGGTAAATAAATAAATAAAGTGATAACTTGATTTTTGTTTATTTCTATAAAATAAATAAAAATGCAATTGTCTACCTTGCAGAAAAAGAAGAAAAACGGCAGAAAGAAAAAGAAGAAGGTAAACCGGAGAAGAAGAGAAGAAGAACAACTTCAAAAAAGAATAAGAATCAGTGTCCAGCTAACACTGCAGGTAGAAAAATTCAAAATTGAATGAAATAAAAACTTGACGGTCTATCCTTTAAAAAGTTTAAGCGTTTAATATTATTTTTATCTATTTTTTTTCGTTAGGCGAAGCAATAGAAAAAATGCTTCAAGAAAAGCGAATATCAACTAAAATTAATTATGAAGTTTTGAAAAGCTTGAATGTTGGAGCTGATTCTAATAAAAATCAACCAGCGCCAATACCCGATGATATTTCTTTTGCTACTCCTAAACAGATAGATGGCAAAGAGACCGTCGTAAATGTGTCGTAAGTTACTTTAATAATTAGATAAAAATAATTCCATAATCTGATTCTTTACATGGAAATCTTTAAATCTTTGTAATAGTTTGAAGAAAGCGACGCCAAATATTGTAGATAGCAGCAGAAGGAATACGCCAAATATTAAAGTGGCTACAGCTAGAAAAAGAAAAGTATTACAAACAGAAGATGAACCCGAAACAGAACTTAAAGAAGAACCTGTATCTATACCTCTACCTGATTATGTTACTAATAATGAAATTGGTAAATATCTTGACAAATTTATTTGAAAGCATTTATTCGTTAATATAAATAGAACGAGTTAAACTGACGAATTTATTATATCTATAACATTAGTAATACAAATTATTTATGTAAACTACTTAATAATAAATTCATTACTATTTGTTTTAGACGAAGCTGACGATTACATAGACGAAGAAGCGGATCCGGAATTAGATTCAGCTGAAATGTCAGTTAGTCAGTTACTTGGTTGTCAAAACGAGGATGGCTATGGATATGGTTATGACGAAGAAGATTATTAAACTATTATTTATTAATAATTTTTATTGCTTAATGCAAAAAAAGTATTTTAATCAATTAAACTTTAGGTTATTTCAGTGCATCCTTGAATAACACTGAAAACGAAAAGACTGAAAACCATATTTAATTTTATAGAATGAAAAATAAGCATTTCAAAATATTTTGTACATTAATATAATTTATTAATTTATAAGACAAACATTACTTTTTTCTCTATCAATTATGATATTAATATGCATTTATTAATATTTAATTTCACCAAAATGTGAAATGATTGTATTGTAACAATCTTATTAATAATTTTAATTTATTGGAGAGAAATGATTGTGATATCGTTTTTCCCCAGTTAATTATTATGATTCCCTTTTATTCAGTATGGTTTAGTAGACTTTACCTTTGAATAAAATGATTGTTATTACTTTTTATGCAACTATAATTTCAAAATCACGAATTATACTTATCTTTTATTTATGTACATAATACATTTAGGTTTAATGAGCTTTTATTTAACAATTCATCTGATATTTAATTATTACTTTCTTTAAAAACTATTTGTAACTATATTAAGTATCAATATGAACAATAAATTCTTTATTTTTGTCAAGAATCTTTGTCAATTATTAGGTGTGCATATGTGTGCGTTACGTAATGTGTTCGTTGTATGTAATGCCCTGATATTTAAGACAAAAATATTATGTTTTGGAAAAAATATGTAGTCATGAATATCGTGTTTATAATAATTTAATGATCCTTACATCTTTATTAACGGTTTTTATTTATAGGTTTGAGATATACGAATTTAATAGACAATTTGCGATATGAAATTTTTGTAAAGTTGATCCTATGATATTTCATCTTCAATTTCTTATTTGTTTATTGGCATCTTAGATTATTTGTTAAATTGTAATTCTAATTAATATTTTATAAAATTTAAAATGATAATTTCTGTTTGAACTCCCATTATTTATTCTGAATGATTTTTTTACTTTTTTATTTTTTTATTTTTTTATTTAAGCTTTATCAACCTTGTGAAGGATTATGTAGCTACATTTAGAATATAATATACAGACTTTCGTGTGTTACATATAAACATTACATATGTTCGTGAGTTATGATACATGATTTCCTTTCGAATTTTTAAAGATTTAAATCGCATTTCTTAAAAAATTTACATAATATTTTACATGTACTTGGTGAAGACCGTAATAAGCGGCTCCTCGAAGGGAGAAACATATTTTTATTATTTAACATATGTAGTAAATACTCTCGCTGTTGATCGTATTTGGGGAATTGTCAAATTATATGATCCTCATATTGATCACCGCATGAGCAATGAGAATTTGGCACTTCCTTTATTTGTGCAAGTGATGCAGCTGCATTGTAGTGATTCGATCTGCATCGATTTATCGAAACTATGAATTTTCAGCTAAGCTTTGATACCATGGAGTACTGTTTTTATTGTAAAAATATTGAAAATATTCTTTGCCTTTTTCTTGGCCCTCTTTTACTACGATACGATCTGTATTTTCTTTTGCTTGCTGTTCGAATTTATATCGAAATAATTCTGATGATTTATAATTCTGAACGATTTATAAATACAAAATTTTTATATAAATAATCGTTTGAACAGTAAATGGATGATCTGTTTCATTTTATTGTTTTTTTTTTTTAATTTTTTTTTAATAGAATTTTATATAGTAAACCCGAATTATCGTTTTTAATTTTTCAAAAGTGTTAATTAATGATGATTTTACAAGCGACGGCTAAAAATGGTAAAATTTTTAAGTCATAAAATCATAAGTTTGAAATCTACATTTCTGGAAAATGAACTTAAGCTAAGAGGCTTTTTTGGTTGGAATGATCTATTAAATATTCTTATTAAATGTTTTTTTATTATTTTTTATGAAATTTAGACGAGTAAAGTAACCTGAAACGTAAATTTAGAAATTACTAAAATCTAAATTTCACTTAATAAATTATTCATTCATTTTGCATTTATCTTCAGTGACTTAAAAAACAGAAGAAATAAAGAATTGTTAAAATGTACACGAACGAATATTTAAAGCTATATGAATCCTTTATTAACAATGAAATATTATAACAAAAGGTTTCTTAACATAATTATTATTCATCTTGTTTTTATAAAACCAAGAATTTTTATAATTAAAGGATTTAGGAGTCTATTTATGTGTTACAATACATTTATTTATTATAAGATTTAATATGGCCTTTTATTTTATTTTTTATATTACCTATGATATAGGTAATCCGTATTCCAAAAAAATAGAAATACACAAATTTGCAGCGAAATCGAATGTGGGCATTTTTTCTAAGCTTATCCCCAAAGAATATTATTCCAATTTGCTCCAATGGGAATATGAGCGTTTTTTATAGACAGGTTGCTTGTACCTAAAAAATATGTAAAACAAAAGAGAACTCATTTGATGAAATGTACAACTATTTGAAGAAAATTTTCTTACTTTCTGAAATAAACACCAAAAACTACTATTTTTACGGTTTTTGTATTGATTTATATTCCAGATTTTGGATTTGATTCTTAAATAATTGCAGTTTTATGATTAAATAAACACTAATGTTAAGTACACAAATTTTTAGCAAAATCCAAATGTGGATGCTTTTTATAAGTCTGTCCCCAAACAATATTATTCCAACTATTTTATATGTATATATATATATATATATATATATATATATATATATATATATATATATAACAATTTTAACCAAGAGACTTTACGATACAAAGATAATATATATATTAGGCTAATTTTGTTCGAACAGAGAGTAAAAACAATAAAAGCAGATGTAATAAACACTTTCGCTTTCTGCCTAAGTCGGGCGTATTACTACTAATAGATGATACTTTGATAAGAAGGCGTCCGACGAGACGCTCGATTCAACATCATAAAACGCTATATAATATGTGTGTATTATAAATACACATGTTTGTATTATAAATACACATACACTGCGAGCTTGTACTCTTCATGTTCTTTTAAAATATAAATTATCTTTTATATGTAAAAACTATAGTAAAAAGCATATATTTAGTATTTACATATATAAAAGCATCTACATATATTTAGTTGTATCTTCTAATTTTCTTTTGTAATGAATATGAATTTGAAATGTTGCAGCAAGCACCAGGACTCCTTTTATTTCGATAATATATATATATATATATATATATATATATATATATATATATATATATATATATATATATACGATACTGAGTGTTGCTTTCTACGTTACCTCTTTGAGTATATCGAAACCTAATTTCCTTCTCTTTTATCTACAAAAATAGTGATTATAGACCGACATGGGATTTCATGTAATATAAATTTACTTCGACGTCTCATTTCATCTGTACGATATGTAGAACGGTGAAACAAATTTTATTCGATTTATTATTTTGTCTTACAACTGGCGAAACTCTAATTATGTACGTAATTGACACCTAGAATTTATAATAATTAATTTCTTTAAGAGCACTAGGATCACATAAAGAGAAGACTCATATGTACGAATTTTCTTTATTTTTTTACCCTAATTAGCTAAACGTTATGAACTAAGACAAAGTTTTTCCATATTTAGACAGGTGTAAAGAGTTATACCAACTTATATTTATATTATATTTCTTTTCAGGTATTTTTGCAGTAGATAGTTTATCTTCTATGAAAAAACCTTCTTATGAGAAAATCCATCCGAATCAAATTCCTTTATGATAACAGATATGTTTTCTAAATCCGATACAAGTTTTTCCAATAAAAATGATAGAAAATGCCAAGAGCCAAGAAATCTAAAATTTATATCGTGTCCTTCAATAAATTTTGTGAAAGAAATATATTTACCCTTATTATGAGGTAGGAGTGTGAGTCATGCCACTATAAAACTAAGAAAATAAAAATTAATACAAAATGTCAGAAAACATTAATTTCTTTATTCATTAACAAGAAAAAACGTACCTTACTGTGGGATAACAAGGATCTCGTATTGAGAGTTGATCACTTGCAATTTCTTTCTCACATATATCACAAATAGTTAAATTCCGGAAAGACATTTCTTGACCATGCGTAACTTTTATTGGTTTTGAATTCTAATAAAGATTATTTATCATCTCACTAATTAAATTCAATTCTTGAATAAACCTTTCTACAAGAACCTGTTCCATTCTAATTTTCTGTCTAATATGGCATCGAACTCAGAAATCAGCTCTATGCTTCGAGGATAATTCGTTAAGAAACTGATCACTGCAACGATATGCTTCATGATTGTAGTCCAATACTTTAGTTTCATCATACTAAATGGTTCGGTGTCAACACAAGACAGTTGTAATCTTGCTATACCATTGTAACGAATACCTCGGTAAGAATCTATTGTTTACGAAAGTATTGTCTTGATCGTCTGAAAGTATTTTATATGAAGAACAAAAAACTGTACCAATAGCTGCGTAAAATATCAGCTAAATTCTTTCACATTGTTCATCATTTTGAAATTTACATTAATAAGATTTAACTAAAAAATACATATTTTAATATTTATCGTATAAACTCTTTGATGTTTCAAAATTTAAGTTTTTATTTTGGAGGTATTCTGTTCCTTTATCTTAATACTATTCACAAAACATCAAATTGAAGCTAAAGACGTGCATCTTGATATAAAGATTTTGATACAGAATTAAAATTTTTAGTTTGAATTGGTATTTTTATCAAACTTTAAGCTAGTCAATAAATGTGTATCACCATTACTAATTTAAAATTCAAGAAATGTTAACGAATTAATATGTGAAAAAATATTTATTGTTAAAAATTTTAACTAATTATGTTAGTTTTTGTCATTTGTAATTTAACAAATACATGATCAATATTAAAATCTATAGAATTAAGAAAATGATTAATAATTTATAAAAGAATTTTTTTCAGGTTCATTGGTTTACGTTCATTCTCCTAGTTATTCGTTTTTTTACTAATATTAATACACTACTTTCAGTATCAGCATGGAATGTATTAAAAATGTTGTCTGCAACTCGATGTCAGCTAAAACTGATACAGTATCTGATATTCGATTAGAATATTTTAATTTTATCAAGATTTTAGATGTAATTATTGAAAATGAAAATCAGATTGCAAAGAAGAAACAGGAAGACAGATAGTATAGATATAGTCTAATAAGCTTCAAAAAATATCACTTTGTTAACTGTTTTTAGGACCAATATTTTATTACGCATAGACGAAAAGTCTGCAGCTTGACAAATTAAAAATACTGATCTTTCTGTAGTAATTGATTTGTTAGTATCGTTAGAAAATTTTCTCCAAAGTTTAAGGCCAAGGTTTGATATGTATGAGACGTATATTAAGAAACTTGTAAAGTATGAAAAGTACAGAAATTAGAATAAATGAAGAATACGAGTTAGCACTAGGTTTTCTTTTTATGTATCATCAAAAGATAGTATAGTTTTAAAGGGGAAATATAGATTTAGAGATGCAGTTTTTATTCCTATTATGAATAAGTTATGTACTGAATTAGCGTAAAGAAGTGTTTTGATCACTTTGGATTCATTACCAACATCTTAGATACAAATGATGAAAATATTCGAATCCTTTAATTGAGAATCTCGGTAACTTTTATCGTAAAGATTTTGACCAATGTTGCATAGCATCAGAACTTATACATTTTAAATTACATTTGAACTGTAAAGCTAATAATGATACAAAATGAGGAAATTCTATTTAAAAAATGTGCGAATTATAACTCATGGAAAATATAATTTCTGTTTTTCCAAATGTAAATACATCCATGAGAATATGTTTAACGATTCTGCTCTGGCGAAAGACCTTTTTCCCGAATTTCAACAATAAAAGATGAGCATAGATGCACTATGACACAGAACAATCTGAATCAGTCTGAATGCTTTGTGTCATGTGCATAGAAAATGACTTACTAAAGTCTATTGAGTTGGAAAACATTATAGATGAGAAGAAAGAATATTAGATTTTAGGCAGTTTTTAATTTTAGATAAACTCGTTTTTGCTTTTCTGCATTTGTCCATGAATTGAGATACTGGACAAGATGTTCAGTACAAATTTATAAGATAAAATACTTATATTGGAGAACTTTAAGTTGTGAATAAAATTTAATTACATATAGATTGATTACATTATGAATTTAAAACCTCAGTTTTAATAATTTTAATTTGATAAAACAAGTCAACTATTATGAAGTAAATGCTTTTTATACATGAGTTTTTGACAATGTGAAACTGTTTTATAAAATGGATTAACATATTACAGTATATAAAAACTAGTTATGTATGAAATAGATAAGTTTAGAAGTTTAAGTTTTAACATTTATATGTCCTCAAATACGGGGTCCACATTCGTCTCTGGTCGAGGAACTCCAGAGCAATTAATCTGGCTCTGATGTATATTATTTCCTTTATAAAATAAAATGACAGAAACATTAAATGAATAAATATTTTAATCGGTCTTATAGTGTTTATACTATAATATATTCTACTAATACAATGACAGTCAGACTCTCCTTGTTTATAATCACTCCCGAGGAATCTGAAATAGTAATTACTACTAAATTAAAATTAAATTAGATTAAAAATTAAAAATAATAAAAATAGACTATAATCTATGTTAACATTTAAAATTAAATTTAAACTTACTTGATGGATTTTATTTCAGTTTATTTAGAAATAGAAATTTACTTTGAAATTGATTCTTCAAGTACAGTTCTTGAAGATAAACCGTAGCGGTTAAAAACGTCGGACATTGAAGGTAAATTTAAATTTAAGATAATGGAGTAAAAAGCCTTTTTTATTCCAAGCTATTTGAAATGAACCGTAATGCTGCGAATTAGTATTGGGGATTAGCAAACCGATAAATGCACTTTAATTATGTGGAGAATTTTTTAAACAGTCCTTTTACTAAATCGTGCATTAATAGCACACCTCTACTAAGCGGGAATGTTTCCACTGGTTTCCACCTGCGTCAGATACGATTCTGGTGTTTATGCAGCCGGAGATGTAACTCGAGGCTTTATTTATTTTTTAGCTCTGGTTTAGTTAATTTTTGTAAAAAGATAGAAAGACGGTATTGGTTTTTTAAATAGTAAAATTCGTGTTCTGATAAAGCAAAAATATTAAATATTTTAATGATAATAAAAAATAAATACAGAAAAGTAATATAATGGTATAAACTGGTCTGTACAATAAGCACATCCGCCAGAGTAGAACATATTGAAGATACGGTAGCTTACGGGCTCGGCTATGGACGAATGACGCGTTTATTTGTGGTCGTATTTGCATATCACGATTGTCGCAATTAGCAGAGACAATTATATTACATATAGATATTTAAGTTTGCGTTATATCAATTCAATTAGTGAGCATGCATATTATCTCCTCTTTGTACTTCCTAATACTCTGTCCTCTTTATTGGTAAATGAAATGCGCTATTTGAATCAGAGATAACAACTATCAAATATGGCAACTATCGAGTATACAATATATACACGAAAGTATTGTTGGCTGTTAACTTAATATTTAATTAAAACATAAATAATAAGAAGAAGAAAAATATAGATATTTTTCTTTAATATTTCATAGGTAAGGAGAAGTGAATTTATGATAACAAATAATTAAAACAATAATATAAAATGAAATATGTTGTTTATTTAAAATAAGGCATAAAAAACCTCCACCTTTTAAGTGGAGGAAAAAGCCGAGATTTTAATAAATGAAATTAACAACAATTTGAATGATCATTCAATATTTAAGATAAGTCTTACCCTAATACACACGACGATGCGCATTCCTTACGTAATTTATATGCGTCGCAGCTTAAAACCTCGTCAGGTTAAGCGTTCCCGCTCTAGGTTGACGATCTTTCATGTAGAAGTACAAGTATTTCTCGAGGCAGCAGGGGCCTGTAATTGAGAAGATACAGAAAGTCTCAAGGCAGCAGGGGCCTAGGTCGAGACAAAGCGCCGCTACGGGCAAAGGTAGGCGATCGAGGCCTTTTTACCAATTATTCGCCGCTCAGGGCAATACACTCGCAATCCAGAGCAGAAACACTCGCCACAACGCTAAAACTATATATTTAAATAAACGTAAGAATTATAACTAATAAATACAATGTAGGTATCGACAAAGAATATAATTTAAAGAGGTGCACCTCGCTCGACTAATGTTCGCGACAATCTGTTTCTTTTTCAGATTTTTACGAGGCCCGAACCTCTCGGCGCTCGAGGCACAAAATATAAATACACGAGCCCTGCCGTCACAATTATACATTCCATTATAAACAAGTAAATACACGTATATTCACGCATACATATACTCACATACATACATATACATACATACATACATGTACACACACATATACATGTTCACATATGTATTCACATAAATATATATACAAACATACACATAGACACTCATACTCATACACACACGTAGATATATACATACATATTTAAAATATAGACTGTAGAGCGAAACGCGAACATTCCGCCCGCCTTCGTACGAAAATTAAATCGGACGAATAAATATGTTCTTATCTTCCTTTTAACTTGTACTACCTGATCGCGCAGCCACTTCTTTCTGTTCCTTTTATTCTTCTAATGACAATGGGCAAAGTCGAGCAATGTGTCGACGAAGTGTCGTTGTCGAAGTTCTCAAAGTTACTACTCTCACCAAACCATCAGGTCCAGGATGTACTTCAACGATTCTGCCTAATGGCCATTTCGAAGGTGGATAGCGATCGTCTCTCATAAGAACAAGTTGACCCACAGCAAAATTCTCTGTTGCATCTCTCCATTTGCCCCGTTCTTGGAGATGTTGCAAATATTCGAGAGACCATCTGTGCCAAAATTGCGTTCTAATGCGTTGCGTTAATTGATATCGACTAAGTCGATTTTGAGGCACCGTTGTCAATTCCTCATTTGGAATGATACGTGAACATTCTCCAATAAGAAAGTGTGATGGCGTAAGTGCATTCAAGTCATCAATATCAGCACTTAAGGGACAAAGTGGCCGGGAATTGAGGCAGGCTTCTATTTCTGCTAATATTGTTGAAAGCTCCTCAAAGGTGAGGGTATGATCACCAACAACTCTTTTCAAATGATGTTTTACGGATTTTACCCCTGCCTCCCACAGTCCACCATAATGCGGTGTAGTAGGGGGGATAAAACTCCAATTTGTGCCGTCGTTTGCAAGTTCAGATGCAATTTCCTTGTAGAATTTTGACGCTGCGTTAAACATTGATTGTAGTTCCTTATCAGCGCCATGAAATGTTGTTGCATTATCACTGTATATATTTTTACAGATTCCTCGTCGGCTTGCAAACCGACGATATGCAGCGATGAAAGTAGATGTGGTGAGGTCGCTGACGACTTCTAAGTGTATGGCGCGAGTAGTAAAACAAATAAAAAGAGCTATATACCCTTTATAGGCACGATGCCCGCGACCCTTTGTTGTGCGAAGTAAAATTGGTCCTGCATAATCAAGTCCGGTCGTGGCAAATGGGCGTGCTGGAATTACGCGCGATGCTGGGAGTTCGCCCATGAGTTGGTGCGCTAATCGAGGCTTCATGCGCTGACATGTGACACAGTTGCGAATTTCTGTTTTGACAATACGATTTCTACCTAAAATCCATACACTTTGAAGTAGAATGCTGTTAGTTAAAGTAGGCCCACCGTGTAACGCTGATAAATGTGCGTGTCTAACAAATAATCGGCTTACAGTACATTTGTTTGATAAAATAGGCGGGTGTTTAGAATTATGTGTAACAGAAGAATTAGAAAGGCGCCCACCAACCCGCAAAATATTCTCGCTTTCGTCTATAAACGGATTTAGTTTACACAACGAACTACCTTTCGGTAACGGTTTTCCTTTTTTAATAAATTTATTTCAGAGGCAAAGGCGTTTGACTGAGAGATCCTTATAATCCTTAGGCGCGCATCATAAAGTTCAAAAGATGTCAAAAATAGTGGAAGTTCGCCTACTCCGTTCTTACGGTTTCGCATATTCCGTAATGGGCGTAAACAATAAGCCGTTACCCGAATTAAGCGAGATAGTGATGAGAATCGCGAAAGTAAATCGACATTATTTTGCCTTTGAATGTGCAAGGTTTGCGCCGACACCTTTTCCGCGCAGGGCACAGTAGGCTGCGAGAGCCAGGTCGGCCCGTGCCACCAAAGATCATTATCAAGTAATTTTGTTGGTGTGCAACCACGAGTAGCGAGGTCAGCTGGATTACCTTTTGTAGGTACGTATCTCCATGTAGCTGAAGGTAATTCAGTCTGAATATAAGATACTCTATTGGCCACAAAAGTTTTCCAGTGACAGGGGTGTTTTCGAAGCCACATCAAAACTACTTGACTGTCGGACCACGCAAATAGAGGCATAGAAACAAAAAAATTTAATTTGCGTATATGCTGAATTAGTTTCACGAGTAAAGCGGCGCCGCAGAGCTCTAAATTCGGTATGCTAACGGTTTTAACCGGCGCTACTTTTGATTTTGCTGCCAACAAAGATACACGAATATTATCACCATCTATTATTCTAATATAAACCACGGCAGCGTAAGCGCGCGTCGATGCATCAGCAAACCCGTGAATTTCATACGTAAGATTTGACGCAGTTCCCAACCAGCGATCGATTGAGAGCATCGTCAAATTAGATAATGATCTACAAAAATCAGTCCATTTTTCGCATATATCTTTCGGCAGCATATCGTCCCATTCGCATTTACTTATCCATATATCCTGCATAATAATTTTGGCGGTTATAATTATTGGAGCGAGCCAGCCAAGCGGATCGTATAACCGCGCGATAGTTGATAATATAGACCGTTTCGTAAATATGTTTTCAGTTTTTAAATTTTGCATATCAAAAATAAATATGTCTAAATCAGGGTTCCATTTTACTCCTAAAGTTTTCACTGATTCATTTACATTTATTTCTTTAGCAAGATTATTATGATCGTTAGTGTTCTGTGTCGGTAGGAGAGATTTATCATTTGCCGCCCATTTATCTAATTTAATACCCGCGCAATCTAAGATATTTTTAAGTTGATTACGCTTTTCTATTGCATCTGAAAGCTTATCCGCGCCAGAGAATGTGTCGTCAACGTATGTGTTTTGCTCAAGACATCGTGCTCCAAGTGGATACCGCATCCGCTCGTCACTCGCTAACTGTAAGAGAGTTCTTATTGCTAAAAATGGAGCACAAGCAGTTCCATATGTAACTGTATTTAATCTATAATGTAAAGCAGGTTTATTGAAATCAGGTGACCACACGATCCGCTGCAGGTCCTGATCTTCTGGATGAACACGAATTTGCCTAAACATTTTAATAATGTCGGCAGTGAATGCAAAGCGATATTTACGCCAATTTAATAAAATTAATGATAAATCGCTTTGTAATGCCGGCCCTGAATTTAGAAAATTATTTAGACAGTGATTATCCCGAGTGCGCCTAGACGCGTCGAACACTACACGTAATTTCCAATTCGTTAGAGATTCCTGCACGACAGCATGGTGAGGTAAATACCATGCCCGTCTATTATTTATTTCATTGTCAGTTATTCGCGACATGTGCCCTAACCTTTCATATGTCTCCATAAATTCATTATAAGCGATTTTTAATTTTTGATCGCGAGACAAACGACGATGAATCTGTGATAAAGATTTAAGAGCGGTGTGACAAGTTTCCGTGGCTACTTGCGGTATTTCCGACTTTAAAGGCAACCTCACAACATATCGTCCATCCTGAGTACGCGTATGTGTTTCGACGAATAATTTTTCACAGAATTCATCTTCAGGTTTTAAAGTACGCTCGGATGCAGATACTTCTTCTAAATCCCAAAATTTTTGTAATTGGATACTTAAATCATTGTTAGAAGTACAATGAAGAACTCTTTGAGATAAATGCGGCAAAATATCCGCCCGCCGTGACGCCGTCGTTTCAACGGGACCCGATAATATCCATCCGAGCTGCGTGTCCTGAGCAACCAAAGTTGAAAAGTGACGAACACCTGGTTTCATCAGTTTTCCATACACATCGGCACCTAATATTATATCGGCTTTATTGGGCTCGTAAAACTTGGGATCAGCTAATTTAAGTTTATTAACACTATTGGCATCAAATGTTATTATTTTTCGCGCAGGTAACTGTGACGTAAGTCGCGGAAGTACCAATGCTTCTATATCGAGCTGGAAGCTCGAGTCAATATCAGATTGTAAACTAAAGTTTACCATTGATCGAGCAGTATTTGTGACATTAGCGCCGAGTCCACTAAGCGGTATCTCCACACGCTTTTTCTTCAAATTAAGAAGCTGCGCAATAGACTCTGTCACGAACGAAGCTTCTGAACCCTGGTCTAATAAGGCGCGAGCATACGTTTGCTTACCATGCGACCCTAATATAACAACTCTAGCCGTAGCCAGTAATATCGTCTTACGCGGCATCATTATACTGGCTGTGAGTGTATTCACGCCCGTCGGTGCTGTTGCATGGTTTAAACTTTCAGTTTTCTGATTATTTTCGGGATGATTTTGATTTTGTGAATTACGTTGCGTATTACCAAAATGTAAAAGCGTATGATGCTTCCCACCACATTTAGTACACCGCTTAAGAGACGAGCAATCCCGAAATTTATGTGATCCTAAACAATTGAAACACAGCTGCAATCGACGAACATAAGAACCACGATCATAAGCGGATTTCATAAGAAATTTAGAACATTTAAAAATTTTGTGGTTGCTTGTACAAAGTAAGCATTTAGAATTTTGTGGGATTGATTTGTTGGAAGTTGTATGGAAAATTTTACGTGTATTTGATAATAAAGGTTTTTGTTGCGTAGAAATTCGTTTTTCAATTTTAGCATCCGAACTCATCGTTAAAGTTTGTACTCGTTTCTCTAAAAATTCTGAGAGTTCAGAAAACTTCGGAAATCTATTGAATACAACACAATCATTCTCGTTAGTTTCTGCATTTTTTTGATCTTTCGAACTAAGCTCTGATTCCCATACCTTCCGTGTTTCGGGATCTAATTTATTTCCAAGTACGTACACAATCCAAACATCCCATGATTCAACTGGCATCTTTAAATTTTTTAAAGCGCGAATTATACGCTGTGATTCATCGACAAAACTACGCAACTCAATCGCGGATTCTTTTTTTAAGATAGTTAAATTCATAAGAGCATTAAGGTGGTTATAAACAGTGAGTCGAGGATTATAGAAGCGTGCCTTTAATGCTTTCCATGTTGATATGTAATTGGCATTTGTAGTCGCAATATCTTTTACTAAATCAGCTGCTGTACCTTTTAATGAAGTTTTTAGATATTGTAGCTTAGTGACATCTGTTATTCCCGGAGTATTATGCACGAGAGATAAAAATAAATCATGGAAACTTTCCCAATCCTCGTAACGACCAGAAAACGTAGGCAAATCGAGCTTGGGTAGCTTAGCGATACGTGGACCGTTTACAGGCATACACTGTTCATTAGTTCTATTAGATGCCATGGCTTCAGATATATTTTCGAACGTTGAAAGTAGCGATAAGAATTTGTCAAGAGCATCTTCATACACGATCTGCATACGTGAAAATAAACCCTCTCGTATGTAAGTATCTAAATCAGCCTCTGGTTTTGTAACAATTTCCGCGTGTGTTTTCCGTGCCTCGTCCCAAACCTTATTTATTGCATCGATACGAGATTGGACAATACGTTTACTCAAAGAGTCGATCGTGCGTTCCCTAACACGCGAGAAAATAAATTCAATTTCAGTCAAACGTGCCTGTTGCAACGCTGTTAACTTTTTTAAATTAATAGATGGCATTTTAATGACAAAAGGTCTTTCAATAAATAAATGCTCAAAATTTCAATAAGGAAAACAGTTTATCGATAAGTATCAAATTTCTTAGTCACACTGTAAGCTTTGACGACTTACGTAATTCTAGAAGTATGTTGATATAAACAGAGATGAAAACGGGCCCACTACTTGAAATAGTATTTACGACTAAAGATAAACTATATACTAAAGATTCAGATTATTAATGTGATTAAATACTAAGAATAAAAACACAAATTAAAATTAAACTAGGTTTATATAAACAAAGCTAACGAAAGCCAACCGCGATCCAATTTCTTTACATGTGCTTTATATATATATATATATATATATATATATATATATATATATATATATATATATACGAACTATAACTAAACACAATATCCGGAATGAACGAAGAATAAGATTAAGTAAAACTTTAATGTTAAAATATTGAGAATACTTATTTTGAATTTTTTTTTTTTTTTTTTTTTTAACAACGTAGAAAATTATGAAGAACACACAATATTATAAACATAGAACAAACATATGTAACTTAAAATGTAATTTATAATAAAAGAGAAAACAGATAAAACAAAATTAAAACAACTTAATTATGAATATTAAATCCTAATCATACCACATTTAAATTTATATAATCTTATTACATAAATACAATAAAATCAAACTTAACAATACTTCATACGCCTTATTATTAACGATAATTTCGAATTTGTTACCAAAAAACTCACTCCTCACCCGGGGCACCAAAAAATGTTAACTTAATATTTAATTAAAACATAAATAATAAGAAGAAGAAAAATATAGATATTTTTCTTTAATATTTCATAGGTAAGGAGAAGTGAATTTATGATAACAAATAATTAAAACAATAATATAAAATGAAATATGTTGTTTATTTAAAATAAGGCATAAAAAACCTCCACCTTTTAAGTGGAGGAAAAAGCCGAGATTTTAATAAATGAAATTAACAACAATTTGAATGATCATTCAATATTTAAGATAAGTCTTACCCTAATACACACGACGATGCGCATTCCTTACGTAATTTATATGCGTCGCAGCTTAAAACCTCGTCAGGTTAAGCGTTCCCGCTCTAGGTTGACGATCTTTCATGTAGAAGTACAAGTATTTCTCGAGGCAGCAGGGGCCTGTAATTGAGAAGATACAGAAAGTCTCAAGGCAGCAGGGGCCTAGGTCGAGACAAAGCGCCGCTACGGGCAAAGGTAGGCGATCGAGGCCTTTTTACCAATTATTCGCCGCTCAGGGCAATACACTCGCAATCCAGAGCAGAAACACTCGCCACAACGCTAAAACTATATATTTAAATAAACGTAAGAATTATAACTAATAAATACAATGTAGGTATCGACAAAGAATATAATTTAAAGAGGTGCACCTCGCTCGACTAATGTTCGCGACAATCTGTTTCTTTTTCAGATTTTTACGAGGCCCGAACCTCTCGGCGCTCGAGGCACAAAATATAAATACACGAGCCCTGCCGTCACAATTATACATTCCATTATAAACAAGTAAATACACGTATATTCACGCATACATATACTCACATACATACATATACATACATACATACATGTACACACACATATACATGTTCACATATGTATTCACATAAATATATATACAAACATACACATAGACACTCATACTCATACACACACGTAGATATATACATACATATTTAAAATATAGACTGTAGAGCGAAACGCGAACATTGGCATTACTAACATTTTGAACTCCTTTAAAAATAAAGCATAAAAAGTATTAAAATTAAATTAATTAAATTAGTTAATATATGATATTATTATAAAGACTGTAAGACCGATAAAAATATTTATTCATTTAATAAAATAAAAAGTATTATAGTAAAGTAAAGATTGCAAAAACTGTATCGTCGAATTATCTTCACATCGACGAAAGGGTATTGCTAAGGAAGACTGCGAGGGACACTGCATTACAGAATTTCATTTTTCGATGTGCTAATACATATTTAAGTTTTCATAGTATTCTTGAACCTGAAGCTGATGCTAAAATACCAAGATTTAATTTCTTTTATGATATTGAACTAATTAGTTAACGAACAATTATAAAAAGTGGACCAAAACAAGAAAAATCCAATACGATAAGAAGGAAGAAGGAAATTAATTTAATTAAAAAATTATTTTTATCTATTTCATTTTTTGTTGCATTATATATTTAATTAAAATGTACAAAAAAACAATTATATCACGTATGGTTCTGGTATGATTTAAATTTAGCACATCAACTCATTATTCGTCTTTTTAGTACTTTTTTAGTATAATATATTTTAGTTTTTAAGGTTCTACCATGTATAGTATCTGTTTGATGTACCTATTATTTGCTTTTTAGATGCATAGTACGCACCACAAGAACCGCAGGGTTTCTCTATAATATGACATAATTATACATGTAAATTTTTTACTAGTTCTGGTCTTTCCAAGTTTTCCAAGTTCATTTACTATAAAAATAGTAACTGATTATTATTAATAGTAACCGAACTATTTTTTCTAAATTTATTTATGATATTAATATTACATTACTCATATCTTGTATTAATTTTCTTTATCTTTGATAGAATTATGGTTTTGTGCTGGTTCATATATCGATGTTTTCAAAATTGATAAGTCAACACCAAAATTGATAATTGTATTATTATACCTTATATGATGATTTACTGAAATGCAAGTTTTTAAAAAATAAAAATTTGTTGATTATACGAAAGAAAAGTTAAATTGCAATGATATAAATTGAAAACCATTGAGATCTAAAGATTGATTTATATAAATTAAAAATATATACTTTCTTACCTGTCGAGTAAAATTTTTTTTTTCAATATTTTCAGGATATGAATTTTGGCTTTTCTTAATGAATCATATATATCGTTTATCTATTTTTTTATTTATTCTTTCGAAAGATTGCTGCAATAATACATACGATAAGCATAGAATAATTTACTATACAAAGACATTTTAGGTGATTTGTGAACTACGCCATACCTAATACGAGAAAAATACTGACCGTGTAATGTCGTTCTTCGAATATCGTCAAAATAAATGATTACGCATTACATAAAAAAAAAAAAAATGATTGCGCGAACGAGAGTATAGGTACACGTCTGTTCATCTGTTCACCCGAATTCTATGTCATGACTTTATATATATATATATATAGTCACATTATTTTTTGGACATTTTAAAAATATTAAGCGAGCTTTTTAAATAATTTAAAACAATATAAAGTAAAATTAACTATGTGCGTGTATATAGCTCCGCCCCTCTCTCACTCAACTCATTGTTGTCTTTCAGGCTTTCAGTGGACTCCCCCCCCCCCTTGAATTTGCTATGAAGTTCATGGGATAGTCCCTAAGGAAAAAATAATGGTATCCAGTTCATGGAGTTATTGCAATTGAGTATATTAGAATTTATTTAATTCAATATGTAGTTTTTTAAACGTTTAATTCTTATGCCTTCTAAATGCTAAAATAGTATATTATAATTTGAAAACATTAATTATGCCTCGAGTTCCGCCAAAGTAATTAAAGTCAAGAACATCGACGCTTCTTTATTTATATAATATACACATAGTCGCATATGATTTAAATGTGAGAATATATTCTATGTTTATTGGCCACTTCCTCTCTTCATTTTAATTAAAAAGACGGTTTTAATTTTAAAAAATATATACATTCAAATTATAAATATAATTTAAAGTTTTTTGAATATTATATATTCAAAAATTTTTGTTACTTTTAGTGATAAGTTAAAACATAAATGAATATTTTGTGCTAGAACTTATTTCTATAGAGTAAATTATTTTTATGAAAAATATTTAAAAAGTTCCGTTGTAATGTAAAATCAATAAATTTCAATAAATCTATAATATTGTAGAGTAAGTAACTAACATTTTTTATTGTATTTATATGACTTTTTAATAATAATAGAAAAAGAATATTTGTTGGGAAATGGAAATTGTTTGAATTCTAATAGTATAACAGTAGGTACCATAAGAATGTGTTGAATCACTGCTATTTCATCTTTTGCTAAATGTGTGAGAATGATAGCTTTAATATTATTATTTTTAATCGTAATCCGGTATCGTTATATAAATCAAAAAATCTATAATTTCTTAATAAAATAATATAAATTCTTATTTTAAGTCAAAGTCTCTGCAAAGGAATTCCTGCAGGATCAACAGAATTGAAAAATTCTTGTGAATAGTGTACAGCATCGTGTGTGCTTATAAATTAATGAATAGATTTATGTATACTTTCAATTGTTCTTCCAGCTTTTCTAAAATAATATTATATCAAATACAAATAAATTTCTTGGCGTCGTTATTACCTTTTTAAACAACCACTAAAATTATTCTGCAGGAATATTTTCCGTCTGATGATAAACTTTAATTAATAATTCGTATATATATGAAATCATTACTATTGTGATGAATAAATATACCCATACATCAATTGTTTAAAAGAGTTCGATCTTGAATACTAATTTTGTTGGAAACTCATTATTTCGTCCTCCAAGACAAACTATTCGATTAGTTCTTAAATGCAAAGTACGTTGATAATTCTAAATGAATGAAGATTTAAGAATTGTTTTTCTAATATCAGCTTGAGTACCAATAACTAAAGGTATACCAGCCATTAATTTAGTAACAACCTTACGTGTTTTAATCTCTAAAAACAGGTTTTATTAAAAAAAAGATTGTTTTATTTCACTTTTTTCAACCAATTGCTTTAAAATCGATTTTATTTTATTAAAAAAGTTTTTAATTCAATCTTTTTAATTGCCTCTTATTTCTTATTGCTGCTACGATTCATATTGGTAACTCATCAAAACATGCAGGTCGTATGAGAGCCAAGCGTTCGAACTATCGCCGAGTGCAAGAAAGGATTTCCCAGCAAAAATATCACGATAAATCTAGGTTGATTATAGAAAAGAATGAAATAAATAAATAAATATATATAAATGCATTACATAAATGCTTATCTATATATACACTAATTAAAAGAATATTTTTTTCATTTATGACACATGAAATTGTTCTAGAGATATTGGACCAATGCTTATAAAAATAAAATGGGACTACCAGGGAGTA